>JAGDQP010030205.1:0-22779 GCA_022664845.1 Lepisma saccharinum | reverse complement strand
TTTTCTTTTCTGTAGCACCGTCCACTCCAACTTAAAGCTATAATCCATTATCATTCATATCACCTTCACATCTCATTCTCATCTTTGCACAGTGACCATAAATGTTAAATGTTTGGGCTCATATGTCCTCCATCAAGATCTAGAGTCGCCCCTAGATCAAGAAGAATCAATCATTCTTTCTAATGTCGCCAACGTGTTGTGCTGTGGAATGTATTTCATCTTCATCTCTTCATTACATCATCACACGTTCGTCCTAATTCAATGGTTGTAAGCAAAGCTTATAACGTCCATTTCCAGATAAAATAAAATAAAGGATTATTAACAATAGTTTAACCTCTCTTAGACCACCCAATTCCTACCATGACATCCCAAATTCCTTGCAAGCACTTCCCTGAAGCGAGGGCGGGGGCCTTGGGCGGGGGCTAGTCACACCGGTGAGTAGCAAAACGCGAAAAAAAAATATCGATGCAGATACTAACATTAATCGGATTTAACGTCTGGTTTATGAAAGAATGAAATACTTAAATTTCGAATATTTGACTTCTCGGGGCATTATGCTCTAGAATGAAGTTATTAATTTCAACGTATGGAAAAGCATGACCGTCCAACACAGGTGCATCATCCATTCTTTCCGTCTGATACATCTATTCAGTCTGGAAGTAACTCGTGTACACGATGTACGGACCGTTCTGCCAGGCAGGAGGGAACCTACAACCACGACAGCTGGACGGCCAGTACGTAAGGAGCAGCCTTCATTACGAGCCTGAGTTTCCCTACAGGCAGGCAGGCTACGTACTGGCATGTGAGTGCAAATAACTTCATGACGTCATGAACTGGGGTCTGCAATTAGCATGCCATGCAGGAGCAAACGGCAGTTAACAGTACACATGCTCGGTAATGCTGTTTGCTACGTCCGTCATACTATCCTCGCCAACTCATTATTGCAGGAGGGAACCTACCGATTTAAGGAGGTTGCATCCTTAAATCCTAGGAAAATTTTTCTCCGTGTACACAAACAATAATGCCAAAACTGAATGTTATTTGACCTGATATGCCCTATTGTTGAAAGAGCATGACGTCATATTAAACCTTATCAGTTGCATTAATTTAAGGAAATCCTTACCTTAAAAATAACTATTCAGAATCTTGGAATCAAGTAGAATTTAAATTTATCTTTTTTGATAGGAAACTATTGTTGGAATACAACAAATGAATAAAGGGTTAAAACGTTCATCAAGCGACTTAGATGCTGAGATTGTTTACAAGATAGAGCTGGCACGTTCTCTCTGACTAGAGATGCTGATCTTCTGCTTGAGAAAAGATATGGAACTTTGTTCCTTTGTATCATCGGAAATCCTGGATGCCAGATCAGAAATGCAAACGTTGATCTTTTGATTATACTGTATAATTCATTGTTCTTACTAAATGGAAGCTAGAGACATTCAGTAATATAACATACGAGCGGTCTGCCGCAGAACGTACGAAATGATATTATTACTGTAGGTTGTAAACTAGACTACTTAAAAAAACGGCTCTGTTCAAAAGCAGTCTTCTGGGTGTCCTGGTTCTCTCTAGTTACGTCAATGATACTAGATAAGCTTTTAGTGCATAAAAATTGCCCAATAAAAGTTCATGATGACCAAAATTTCTCTATTCTCTTCCGTCCTTTCCCTTTCTTAGGTCTCTAGCAAAATATAAACAATATGAAGGAGCACTCATAATTTGAATATTTTAATGTAAACGAGGGGAATGAAATAAAGCCAATTAACAGTCAACATCTCAGCTTAGCACTGTTTGTAGCAACCTAGCTAAATATATCACTCGTAAAAAAGACTGGAATTGTAACAGTCGTTACCTATTGTTTTTGTTTTTTTTTTACTTTTCCATTCTTTTTATCATTGATCAACTTTCCACACAATAGGCCTATTTATTTAAATTAAGTTATTCCCAAAATCTTTAGTGATTTCGATAAATATATTTTTCACAATCCAAAAATAAGAATAAGAAACTATCGCGAGAATTTCTCACGCAAGCGAGAACCTTGTGCCTTATCGCACACGCGAGACGAGAATAGAGCTGTTTCTTGCAGCTGCGAGAGCGAGAGCGACGCATTGAACCAAGAAAGTATTTTACAGTAGAACTCGGTTATAACGACATTCAAGGATCTTGAAAATTTGTGTAGTTATAACCGAATGTTGTTGTAACCGAGGCTTATACGGTTATGATGAATATGTTGGAACCAAAGAGTACCTGACGTTATAGGCGAGGTGTCGTTAAAACAGATGTCGCTATAACCGAGTTACACTGTGTATATTACGGTAATAAAATTTCTAACTTGTATAAAATATTTCTAGATACGACCATATTTTTATTTGACTGGTGCTTATTGTGGAAGCAAATTTTATGACAAGTCTGAACAATTTAATTAACAAGTTTATTGATTTAAACATATTAATAAATATTTAATTTCTTTAGCATATACGTTGAAGTAATACTAAATAATTTGTAATTTCTTTCCGAATAGAAATATATAAATGAAAAATAAGAAGAAAATAAAAACTACGGTTTTTTAATATGAACTAAAAAGTAAAAGATAATAAATTGAATTAATTTTTTGAATCGGAAAATAAAAGCGTGGGTGCTCTTAGATATTATGATTTTATGATAAGGTAAGCAAGAGCACCCACGCTTTTATTTTCCCATTCATAAGATTAATTCAATTTTTTACTTTTTAGTCCAAAAATCTTGCTTTTGAAAAATTCTTTTTTAATCATTTTCTTTGTATAATAAATGAATATTAAACTCCCTGCGCGATAGGCAACCCAAACTTCACACAATGGTTGCGGCGTTGCGTTCATTTAAGGATGATTTCCAATTAATTAATTAATTAATTAATTACAGTTAACTGGATTATTTTGTTGTATATCTAATGATTGGATATTGTATTGTTGTCAGAAGGAAGCAAGTTTACAAAATTTCAAAGAAATCGGATGATGGGAAGTGAGTTAAAAATCAATTACAAGATGTGTACTAGAGATGATTACGGAGCAAGTTAATATCAAGCGTGTAAAATTAACAACAATATAATAAAAAAATGTATAAATTTTAGTTCCTCACCTCAAAAATCGCATGGTTATCTTTTGGATTTATTTGTACACTGAAATGTGTAAATACTTTTTCGATTTTCATAATTCTTGAACAATCACAGAAGAATATGTTCTCTTTTTTACTGTGCTGAAACTCTTAACTACATTCTATCTATTTAGTTATGAAACTAATTTTTCATTTAACGTACCAAACTGCATTTACGCAAGAATTTGAGGTGATCTTCTTTTACAGGGACAGCGTCTTCAACATTGTAAACGAATGTTTGTTATCAATCAAGGGAAACTTATTTATACCGGTCCGAATAATACTGAAATTAAGTACCCGGACACAACTAGCGGGTGTCAAGGTAATGGACCCGAGAATCCGGGTTTAGAACCGAGTATCCAAATTTCCGGAGCAGGTATTAGGATCTTGGAACCAGGTACCTGGAACTGAGTCTTCAAGCCAAGTATCTAGCTTCGCTGAACTACTTACTTTAGGATTCGCATCTTGGAAAATCGTATCTAGATTTTTTTAGGATCCGATTCTCGTTTTTTTCTCTATCCAATTTCGCCCACACTTAATGAAAGTCAACATATTTTATACTACTTATAGTGTAATGGAAATTAAAAATAAAAGTTTCGGATTTTTCAAACATTGCAGTACTTTCTGCGATCCTACGAAATACAGGCCCAAGATGTTTAAGGAGTTCTTTGCCAGTAGTTTTGTCACATCCCTCTCCTCCACTCCCTCCACCCCCTCCCATCATTCTTCTCTGTGTTCTCCCTGCTTTCATCTTTACCTGAAAATTGTGCCCTTGGTCCATATAACATCTATACAAACTTTTTGTGCAGTGTTGCCAGCTCTCTTTCTAAAACCCTTTCGGTAGTATTTAACAGATGTTTCAAAGAAGGAGTGTTTCCCGCTAGCTGAAAAGCTAATATCACTCCAGCTCATAAGCCTGGAAAAGGCAAACATGATGTGTCCTCCTATCGACCTATTTCTCTGTTATCTCCTCTCTCATATGTGAAAAAATCATTAAAACCGAATATCTAAATTTGTAGCTCCATTTCTAAGCTCCTCACAACACTGTTTCCTACCAGGGAAATCTTGTCTCACAAATTTATCTGTTCTTCTGACTGATGCTATAAATATCATATCGGAAAATTCTCAGCTTGATATATTGTACTTAGATCTGTCTAAGGCTTTCGATTCCCTTCCTCATGATCTTCTTATATACAAACTAGGTTCAAAAGTCAATATACATGATAAGTTACTTTCCCTTCTTACAAACTATCTCAGTAATAGGTCACAACGAGTCACACTCACAGGCACCATTTCTGACTTTTTTCTCTTATCCTCTGGTGTCCCTCAAGGCAGTGTCCTTGGCCCACTACTGTTCCTATTGTACATAGATGATTTGCCTTCTTTATTTGCAAATGGCCCGACCAATATTCTCCTATTCGCTGATGATTACAAGCTCTACAGGCGATTCGTTCTGGAAAGGATGCTCTTACTCTTCAAAATGATGCTTCTAGCCTCCTCAACTGGTGTGCGTCTTGGAAACTAAACCTAAATCTTAAAAAAATGTGCTTCTCTTACGCTTTCGCTAAAAAAGGAACCTATCATCTACGCCTACAAAATTGGAAATAGTAACATAAACTCAGTTCCCTTCTTCAGAGATCTTGGCATTATTATTGACAGTAAACTTACTTTTGCTGAACACATTAATATCTTATCTCGTACTGCCATGAGAAAACAGGATCTCCTTTACCGCATCACTGACATTAAAAATCTTCTTTTCCTAAGTTTGTTCTATTAATCATACGTTGCTACCACTATTGAATACTGTTCTCCTGTTTGGTCAATGGCCTGCCCTACTCATTTAAATAAATGAAACTCCGTAATATTTTTTTTCTTGTCATCGTATCGTACAAAGTACCTCATCTCCGGACACTTCCAAAAAAATGATATACTAAAATGTCTCAATATCAAACCACCGCAGGTAAGAAACAAAATTTCAGACCTTATATTTCTGCACAAACTTGTCAATGGTCATGTTTCTTGTGAAAAGCTGCTTGGTGAAATAAACGTTCGTATACCCTGCAGAACAACACGCTCAAGTGATCTTTTCTACACCCGAACAGTGAGGGTAAATGTTGTACAAAGTTCCCTCCTAAATAGGATTGTCGGCACGTTCAATCAATCTTCCAGATAACGTTGACATATTTATTAACGACTCAGCTTTTAGAACATGTATAAAAAGACTATCTCTGTAACTTGTTTTTCTTTTTGTTTTGTTATTCTTTTATTGTTGTGTTGTTTACTGTTAATGTTTTCAGTGTAAAATGGCAAATTGTGCTGTATCTGAAACCTTCTGTAAATAAATAAATAAATAAATGTTTTACAAACGTAAACAACAACAAAAAAATCTTCTGAAAGCAGCCATGATGAAACTTTTGAAAACAATATTATCACGTTTTCTTAGTAATATTTTTATGAAAAGTAGGGAAATAATTTTGATATTTCTGGTTTCCATAGCATCTGCAGTTACAGCTCAAACTTGTTGAAACCTTGATATTCGTCTATGATTAAAGAAAGGGAATAATTATCGTCAAATACTACAGACTGAGAACCAGTATGATATTTGCAGTTGAAAGTGTGGAAAATACAGAAAATCTTATATCAAGCTAGTATGCTAAACGAAATGGTCTCCTGTCTGAAATCCATCGACCGTAGCCACTAGACAACGGAAAAAATGTTATTACCAATGACTCTGTAAATAATTTAACTTGCTCGAGTCTGTGAGATGCATCAAGGCTATTAATATTCAAATAATAATATTTTTCCGGAACTGTAAAGGTAATCTGTATTGTTAGCAACATAAATTAAGAAAATATAGATAAAGAAGTTGGTATGAGGAATCATAGCGCTCATGCAAAACACATTATAATGGAAACAAACTATTATAAAATTACTTATTCATTCAAAAATTACCAATATTTGGAGTTACCAAGATTGTTCTCAACTTATACCTTATTTTTCTCATAATACTTTTGTAGACGCTGTTTAGCTGATCATTTAAGTTAGGTTCTTTTTGTGAAACAGAAAATAAATATACGTTTGCCCACCACTACATGTCTTTTTCTTAAAAACAAACAAAAATAAGTCAGGATGTCATTAGTAGAGCGTTGACACGAAAGGCATTGTTTCTTGAACTTACCCGCCATCTGTTGAAAAAATGCTGAACTAAAGTTTCTATTTCTTGTGAATGCTGCCATCTAGGTAATAATTTGAGAACTATGTATTAACTGTAGATTTGTAATATGAATTTGGAACATAAATTAGCTGTATTTTTCCCAAAGTATAACATGAAGAAAGAATATATTGTTACATGTTTTTTATGAGAATTTAACATTTCGAAATGATTACACAAGCACGTCTAAAAAAATGTACTCATTTTATTTCCATTCTGTCACATATTATTTGTTTTATTTACCATACATAGTTATTTTTTCCTGCTGATTTTCGAGTTAGGAAAAGAAAATGGGCCACTTATCTTTTGACAGCGTTTCTTACGAAAATTTCGAAATAAACCTGCGAGATTGAACTGGTCTTCTTGTTTCTGTTCGGACCCCTTGAGGTTTTTAAAACTTATATCTTCTCCCCATGTCCGCCTATTTTGAAACCAACCATTTTTTAACTTCATTATTAAGTTAACTCAATGTTCAAATTGGTTGAAAAACAGCACCAAATGAAAATTTATGGTTAACCCCACGAAATTGCACAACCATTTTAACGTAAACTTTTTGTAACGATTATTCAAACATTTAAAATAGCCAGTTTTCAATCATATCATTTCTCAATCATATTGACATTTTTTAATTCAACGTTAATTCAACCATTTGTGTAACAGGGAAAAAAGGATAAAAATTTCCTTTGTTAATTAGTAAGGCCAGAAAAGCTTTAAAGTACAAAAATGGACAAAATGCTAAGTTGAAACCTACTAAATATATTGTTATTAAAAGTACAATAATGACCTGAAAATGATGACAAATAGGACGAGCAATTAATGATAAAAAAAATGGAAAATTACACAAAATTAAATCTGCTAAAGAGATCAGTTAACTGGACGAAAACACATCATATCTGGTCAGCACTATTTTGCATGTTGATACATTCATTTTATTAGTTACCCACTGGAAGACAAAACACCTTTTTCACTTTTGGTAGGTCCTGATATTGTACCCTTTACTCTTCATTTGACATTTAGACTTGAATGGATTTAGCGATTTCCGAACGAGAAGAGGTGGGGTTTGTAACAAGAAACAGCTTTAGGTACCTATGGAGCAGACCAGGCTAGGATATGGGAAAGGAGGCGAGAAGGTGTAAGCCAGAGCCTAGGTTGAAGGTACCAATCCAGCAATTGCCTGGTGTAACACAATAAAAAAGGTTGAAAAACCTAAGTCAGGATGGTCGCCTACTGGTATCGAATCCAGAACCTGCGGACTATCGGTAGAACATATATTTCTATTGAACATAATTTAAAATCAGTTCGAAAGGAATTTCAAGTAACCGCTGCTAGCTATTGTTTGTCGCGTTTCTTCGGAACATTTTTTTGTTGTTGAAATTCTTGATCTAAAGGAAAAACCGCTTCAGTCATAAATCATCATTTCAGACCCACTGTACAGCTGCTGAAGAATGGAAACGTTACTGCCAAACTTTAAATGACATGAATGAACTTTCCCCTTCACTCTCGTTTACAGACCTTTCCTTCTTATTTTGAAACAGCACAGTTAGGTTTCACTTGATGTAGTGAGAGGAGAGCTTGAAGTACGGCAACGTCGGGAACATTGACGTGGGCACGCCGTTCATAACGGGTGAAAGTTGAGGTCGTCTCCCGATAGGAAAATATGCTTTTGCTGTGCGAAAGAGCTTACTTTAAATTTCTCTGGTCATACCAGCATTTATTAATTTTCAAAATTACAAAATCGTTATGAACATATGATCTAGTAGAGGGCTGGTGGGAATTATTCCGTTTGACGTCACTGGTGCATTGAATCTCGCTCTTTCACTCTTATTTCACACTTCAATGACAGGAAACGTTGTCATATTTTCCACTTCAATATTACACACGCTGGGAATATTTCATTACGCACCTATTACTCATGTAAATTTTACATTTGTTTCCGGGCCATAAAATAAAGTAAACCCAAGGTAGTTGTAAGTTACGTTAAAGTATATTAGCATATGTAATCTAGCGTTATTTTGTCTATTCTTACATTAAATTGAATTTACCGAAGTTCTTTGATAGTGTTGGCGGATTCGGGAGGTCGTGGGTTCGATCCCAGCGACCGACCATCCTGATCTATATACTCTATTTCCTTTCATATCAGTACTGCTCAAGACTGATTCTGCGTCTTCATGGAGTTAGAATTGGGTCGACGACAAATTCCGTGCGACGCCTGTTTAACATTGACTAGACTTAACATAACAGTGATTCTGAAAGGGTGTGTGTGCACTACAAAAACTATTAAGCATTAAAATTACTTTCCTGCCCATGCCGCGGGGCTAGAACGCAAATATTTTGATTAAAATAAAGGGAAAATGAATTGAAAATTGAATATATCTAAGAACGTTATTTATTAATACAAGGTGGAAAATACAGGCTAAGTAACAAATTGGAATTGTTAGAATTATTGAACCAATAGTTCATTTTCATAAGGCTTTTTTCTTTATTTTGGAACTTAGTTTAGCAAAAGACATGAAGTCCGGACTTCTCAAAACAATCGCAGTTCGTATTCCAAATTAGGTTCTTAATTGTATGGCATGGTACTCCCTTAGCGTGTATAACAACCAATTTTGGATTCCTTTTAGCGGGTTCAATTGCTGTATAAGTTTTTTGTTTTCTGTGCTTTTAACTAAAAAAATAAAAATTAAAAAAAAAGACAACAAATTTTCACGATCTTTATACGTTTCCCTTTCGCCTTTTTAGACCAACATTTTCCCATGTTCAAGGAAATGTCCGTCCACCTTCCATCACTGAGTTCAAGATAACAAGCACAAAGGTATTCTTTGTGCTTTTCAAAAATAATTCAAGGTTTGGGATGGTCAAAGGATCGAGTCACATCTTACTGGAGGTATTAAAATTGTCAACAAAACCTACACTGAGTGTTGCGGTCAAGACGGAAATCTTTTTACAGAAACTACTATTATGTTTGTATCTTTCTAATGACAGCATAGAAAGATTTATATGATATAAAATGCTCTTACAAACTTAACAGTTAGGGCAAATAATTGGAAATCAGCTCTTTCAGCTACTGAGACATTTTACACTGCCATCTATTGGACGCCATGAAAGTTCAGCGCAATGGAAATTCTAACGTAAGTAGAATACGCGTAGGCGTAAAATTGTTAAATGAATCGAAATAGTTAGAACTGTGAGATAGGGTAGCCTATTCTCAACATACCACTGTGATGCTCAGGCCCGGCAATTACAACGACAGCAATATTCTTAATTTTATTTATATTTACTTTCCCGTATTTAACACTTCTTCGAGCTGTGGAATTCTGTTAGATGTCGCGATTGACACTAGATAGCACCACTGGCAAAAGAATAAATTATTAAAGAATTACTAAGACCTAGAAACTTTCTGATTTAAAGCAAGAACTACATAGAGTATAGAATTTTTGTGTCTACGAAAGTCGCTCTTTGATTTTGCATATTATGACAGTATTTTCTAAAGCTTTTGGTTAAACTCAAACTTCTTGAAGAAAGATATCTAGTCTTAGCTTTTATAAAAGGTGAATACGCTTTGTTCTGCTTGGATTACTTTAGCAAGGTAATTACATATACACTGGAGAAGGTAGGCCAGTCCACGTGAGGAGAAAAACAGAATTCCTATGCTGCCCTTCGCGGTGACGTCACGAGCGGGACAAATACAGAAGGCGGGCGTTTCTTTCGTAAGTGTGTGTATCGCAAGGTATTTAAAATATAGTGTGTATCGGAGGAATAAGTCAATGGTGAATAGCAACAACTGTGCTGTGGCAGGATGTCCAAATTATGCGAGGAAAACAACTGGCATTATTTATCATCGGTTTCCAAAAGATCCTAATATACAGCGAGGTACGGTGCAAGCGCGCAGATAATATCAATGTGAAATACGCCAATATTTGTTCAAACCTCGTCTTGACAGAAAGAGGAAGAAAGTGTCTCTGGTCTTACTCCCAGCATTCACGCGAACGGACTGTTGGGGAAAGAAGCCAGGATCACCAACTTAGGATTCTTGATGAAATATTTTACTATAGTATTTTTCAATCTATCAAAATAAAATTAGAATATTATTTTGCTTAAGACCTTCCATCATTGACTCAGGACGATATACGATGGGGGACAGAATGTGGGAAGGTAGTCGGCCAGGGCCTGTTCTTGGAGGTACCATCCCGGCATGAGAATATAATTAATTAGCACTGATCAAAATCTGATTCATGTAAAACGTTAAACTAATAGGAAGCCGGAGAAATACAAGCAGCATGGTTGTAATTTCATTTGAACTTGTTTCCGAATGGAATTTTATTGTTACAAAAAGTTTTGGGGGGAGACGGGAAGCAAAATTATCAATAAAATTAAAGGATTTTGCACACCTTGGCGAATGGAATGATGTATTCAGTTTTAACATAATAATGACGTTTCCATGACGTTCAAGTTCATTCCAGTGTGCGAAATAACGGGGGGGGATGCCCGGGATTCCCCCCCCTGGCAAATAAGTTTCCTACCCTGATGAATTTATTTTTCGTCCCTGCCAGGGATAAATCTCTCTCGCTCGCTAGAAGATATTTTGATCAAGATTAGATAAAAAAATCGGAACATTTTCATTTGGCAGAAGTTGAAACTATTTTCATGCAAGTGACATGAGCTTTTACTAACAGCTAAAAAGCCTGTTTGGAAGCTATTTCTTTTGTGATATTTATGAAGTAGATTAATGTGAAAGATTTAATGTGATTGGTTTGATTTAGTAACCTCCTATTGGAAAATGGGACTCTCTCTCTCTCTCTCCGGTGGTCTAGTGGTTACCGTCGCTGCCTGATGATCGTAGGGTTCCGTGTTCGAATCCCGGATCTGGCACGAGATCTTTTCCAAAGCGATATGGTCTAGAACGGTGCTCACCCAGGATGATGATGCAATTGGGGAGCTGCTGTGACTAAAAGACAGTGGCGATCACGGTTAAGAGCTTAGGTTCTCCTCTCCCAACCCGTCTGGTCAGCGTGGTAGCAGTAGGCCAATCTCCTCTCCCCAGGGAGAGGCCTCATCCAGTAGTTTTTTTTTTTTTTTTTTTTTTTTTTTTTTTTTTTTTTTTTTTTTTTATATATATATATATATATAGGTTGCCTGTTGAAATCCGTGCGTTACGTTTTATCCCCCCTGGCTAAAAAGTTTAATTCGCACACTGGTTCATTCCCACTCCCTGGGGAGGGGGTGAGAAGGGGTGACAATGAAAAAGAGGATGAGGAAGAAGAAGGAGAAGTGAGAGCGCCTCCTTTTCATTTTTTGTAACACTCCTCAAAAATGAAAATACTTATTTGCCATTTAACGTTTTATTTTCTTTGTGACAAACTTATTGTAATATACTGTAGTTCGGTGTGTGTTAAATTTCTTTATCAAGAACAAAAATGTTAAACATGCGACTACTTTTCGCTTTTAATTAGTACACAAAACAAAGCGTATAGTATATCTTTTTTTTTTTTTGTATTTTCCGTAGACCTCAGACGCACGTGTACAACGGCTTTAGTCTCGTGAAACTAGGAATAACGCTTTGGTGACGTTTGTTTTTAATTTTATTATGTGTAAATAAGTGAAATTGAGTACTTTCTTGTTAAGTGTATTAAAATATAAACTTCATATATATTCAATATACAGACAGACATTGTATGTTAGACAGATATTGAGCGCGGCCGCATAAATCGCTTGCTCTTTACTTCTCTCGATGAGCTTGTATCCCGCTAGTGACGTCACATTCACCTAGCCAATCGCAAAGCATCAACCTCGACTAGCCCTCCCTGTTACTTTAGTACGTCGTTTTCTTTCCTTCAAACGGACCCAGAAAAAATATATCGTCGCTTAAGAAACAACACCGCCTAAGCGACATTTTGCAAAACTGCTTACTTTTTTTTATATATATATTTGTTTCTCCATGTATTTAACACGTTCTCACTACGTATTTCGACAAAAATCCAACAGAATGCGCTGCTATCACCTTTGTTCTAACACCGGCTATCTCCTCTACTAAAACAACACCGCCTATATCCTTCAGTTTTTGTGTCTACTGAAAACTTGTGAAACGTGTGCTCTTTGGCACATAGGCGGTGTTGCTTCTTAAGCGACGATATTATAGGTGCGGATGCGCCTGCGCCTGCACGGTACTTAGAAACACGGTAGATACCACCACTGGATACGCAAAGGATTCTGCTTTCCGTGACGTCACCCGTTGTACAAAACTTAGCGCGAACCGGTCGAGAGAGAAAGCTCCTTCCTGGTTGTAAGGGCAGGGAACCTGTTGCTATTCTATCAGTGGAACGTCATGGGTGGTGTTTTTTTATTATTAGTACTTTTTGTGTGTTCGTGTGTGCTTGTGTTTGCGTTACAGAAGGTGTCAGCAAAATATTGAACGTGTAGATAGGACCTATCTTGTGTTTGCGTTACATAAAGTGTCAGCAAAATATTGAACGTGTAGATAGGATCTATCTACACGTTCAATATTTTGCTGATACCTTCTGTAACGCAAACACAAGTAAGCATGAACACACAAAAGTACTAATAAAAACAAAAAAAGGTACTCTTATCTTTTTCTGACTGTGCGTGTCAATTTCTTTTCTATTTATTTATGTTTTAATTTTTCTTTTCCAAATAAGTAACTATAGTAGTGAAAGTAATAGACGAGGCTATTAATTCTTTCTGTTAGAACTATTGGAGGCAAAATGCCTTTTGTATGTGCGATGGTCACTTGTTCCAACACAACTAGGAAATCTAGAATTAATAACATTACATTTCATAGATATCCTAAACAAATCGAACGCAGAAAACGTTGGATATATTTATTATGTTAGAGAAAAGATGTGTTTATAGAGGGCAATACTCGCGTTTGTTCTGAACATTTCGAGAAAACTGATTGTGAACGCGATCTAAAAGCTGAACTTCTTAATCTGAAGCCAAAAGTACTGTTACGGGACTGTGCTGAGCCTTACTTTAAAAAGCCAAATGCTTATCAAGAAACATCTCTCAAATCATTTAAATCTCGTGCATTGCGAATAGAGAAACGGAATAATAAGAAAATGTTGCAAAATATATTAAATTCAGACCCTGTCATGTATCAAGCAAATAAAAACGAAATTTCCTAAATTAGTGAAGAGACCACAACAGAAATTCTCAGCACGTGCAACGACAGCTTGATTTTGGAAAACAAATTACTTAAGGCGGAAAATGTAAAATTAGTGAAATATATTGAGAAGTTAGAAGCAAACTAGGAAAAATTAAGAGATAATAATCTGCTATTGCAGGGTCGAGTTGACATATACGAACATGAGAAAAGGAAGTCATTATCTATTTTCACTCCTCGGCAAAAGTCAGCAGTTTGGGTGGTGAGAATGTTATATGGGGCGTAAATGAAATCGCAATAGCCATTACTTTATATGCATTGTCACGTAAGGCTTATGATTTTATTAGGCAGCTACAATATTCATTGCCCTTCCCACGAACTTTGTAAAGACGACTTGCTTGCCTAAAATGTTCAGTTGGATTCATCCCTTTTAGTTTCGAAATTCTAAAACAAAACGTACTTAACATGAATAGCATGGAACGAGATTTAATTCTAAGCTTCGACGAAATGAAAGTACAGGGTAATATTTCTTATGACAGTACGTTTGATTGTTTCAGAGGCCCACACAATAATGTTCAGGTTATGATGGTACGTAGGCAAATGGAAACAGCTATATATCCAATAACCCCTGCCATTCTTCAAAATGCTATTCATAGAGTAGAGAAACTTGGCTTCAAGGTACGAGGATTTCTATGTGATATCGCACAGTGCAACATAACCCTTTTGGCACAGCTGGAAATATCAACGCAGAAGACGTTCTTCAAGAATCCCTGTAACCAGCAGAGAAATGTGTGGTCCTTTTGTGATATTCCACATGCACTTAAATTGCTGCGAAATCACCTCATTGACAGTGGAATTCAATTACATAATGGCCAAACTGTCACAAAAGATACATTTCAGAAACTGCTGGACAACAATAGAGGAGATCTTCAATATGCATTTAAAGTCCAAAATGAACATCTAAGTGTGGCAGAATGTAAGAAAAGCAGCCGAACGCCTCTCAAACACAGTATCTAAAGCATTAGAGCATCTTTTTCGGGCAGAAAAGCATGTTTCTATATTCATCCAATGCATCAACAATGGGTTCGATGTCTTAAATTCTCGTCAACCAATTGAAGGGTGTGAGGCAAGAACATGGTAACCCACAATGTTAAACTTGTAAGAAATTCGATTTTTACTGCTGCACAAGTCATTTTCATTGGCTGAAAGCTGATTTTTCACGTAAAGCTATACATAAAGGCTTTAAATAATTGTACCAAATCAAAATAACGAATTTCTATTTTTCATGCTGCTGTGTGGGTTACCATGTTTTATTTTTTATACTATAATATTCGCTACCTAAGTCACTCAAGAATAAATCTTTTCACTGAACTCGCTGTAAGAAATGTTTAATTTACAAATCTTTTTCCTTTTTAGTGGCAAGCTGGTATACTGCTCCTCGTTTCCCGCCATCTTAATTGTTGGTTACCATCGTATGAATCCCAAAATGTTACAATAGGCTTACCAGAAGTAAATATTGCTGAAATCTCTGGAGCACAATTTGAAGTCGGACAACATTAAACGACGCGGTATGATTCCTTTCCATCGGGTGCTGAATAACTAAAAAAATAAACATTTGTGGGTTACCATGTTTTTGCCTCACGCCCTTCAATTGATAAGAGAAGTTCTTTGAGATGAGATGTGCAAGTCCATGCGTGTTTGTGGAAAGAAATCTCTCCTACCCTTCCAGAAGGGATTCCTAGTATCTATATCCAGCGTTCGAGGGCGTTGCGAAGAACTGCAGCAAGACAGTTGACCATGCAACATTCCTTTCTCCTGACATCAACGTTAAACCAAGATGATCTGGAGAGTTTCTTTTCTAAAGTTCGTTGGTTAGGTAGGTTTTATGACCACCCTGAAGCAGTAGATGTAATTCGTCGGATTGGAGCCCTATTAATAGGACAGGAAACAGGCATTACAGCTCAATTGACAAACATCGACGACAACGAAATTTCCGACTGTGAAACTCTCAGTACATCATTAGTAAGTTCGTCTGCTAGCGAAAATGTTCAGACATGTACAAAATCCGGAAATATTTGTCATCTTGAATCTGACGGTTTGGAATTTGAATATTTTGAAGAAGTAATTAGTCCTCAGAAAACGATGCAATATTTAAATTTGTCCTCGGACTAACTTTAAGAAGAATCAAAGCTATTGGATAAGTTAGCGAGCTATATTGTGTTCCGTTTGCGAAAAAAAATACCCTAAAAAAGACTGGTCGGCTTACGACATAGATACAGCTGAATTTCCTGACTCTGCATATAAGGATTGGTTAGAAGTTATGTCTCGTGGACATCTAATTAGACCAACAGAACAGTGGTCCTGCACCGTGAGACAATTGGAATTGAAGTTTAATTAATTTCATGGTCAAGAATTAAAACGATGTTCTAATGTGATCCAGCAGTTCGAAAATCACCTTGTGTCTGTGTTCCCCCTTGTTGATCCCTATGCTTTGCATTGTTACGCCCGGACAAGAAGTTTCATTAGGATGAAAAGTCTCAACAACAGACTGAGTTTAAAAAGGAAGCAGCGAGGATTAGGTGACGGCCGAAAACAGAGGAAGAAAATGAAGAAAACAGCATCATAGGTAAGTTTTAATTACATTCTTTTCATTACTCTTAATATTTGTGTCATTTTCTTACTAGGATCTATTGACTGTATTGATCCGTGGTGATTTTATTATTTTGTTTGTTAATATTAAGGAAATCTAAGGCAACGATCTCCAACAAAAGATGGCAGCACTACCTCCGTATATGTCTAATGTATTTTCACTGTTACACGAAATTTCTTTGCTGTTCCTACAAATTCACGCCTAGAGAGTTCAGACTTTCAGGGAAGAAAGTTCATAACCAATTCAAGAGCATGATCGATGAAGATTTTTAATTTTTTATGTTTATTGTTGAAAGAACTTCATTGTTATAGGTTTCGATATTCACAGCAACAATGAAGCGATTTCAACAATAAAGGAAAACGAAAATAAAAAATCGGCATCGATCATGCTCTTGAATTGGTTATGAACTTTCTTCCTTGAAAGTTTGAACTCTCTAGGCTTGAATTTATAGGAGCAGCAAGGAAATTTCGTACGATAAAAATACATTAGACATATACGGAGATAGTGCTGCCATCTTTTGTTGGAGATCGTTGCTTTAGATTATCCTTAAAACCCAGAACTCCGTGAAGCCAACACATAAACCTGCTTGTCGTTTGTCTCCCGCCTGTACATTTGTACAACAGATGACGCGGCGTGGGCGGGAAACAGGAGGAGCACTTACGAGTGTTACGCGGAAAACAGTGCCCATTGGTCGAGGCGCGAGATTACGTCATCTTTTAGACTCTAGGGGACAGTTTTCTTCCTTTGCAGCTATTCTGTCTCAATAAAATCTTACAATATGCTATGTGGAATCTAATCATATTCTTTATTGCTGGCATTAACAAAGAACGATTCCCCTTGTAGGGTTACTAAAATGAAATTAGTGTAATTTACCAATACAAGTAACATCAAAATCTTAAATTTAAACAAATAATTATGAAAACATTTACAATTAATGAACCGCACCACATGCCTGACATCTCTTGATCAGAACTGAAAAAAATGGTCTTTGTACTAGATAAACCCAATCTTTATAGAAAATAATAGTCACTAAAATAATGTTAACGTGTCACTGATCAACATTTTGTTATTTTCAATCAATGAATTAGTATTTATGATATATTGCTGACATTTATCTTCCTTGTTATATTTCACTCGTATTTGTTGTATTTATAAAACAGGCATAATTTTACTGAAAGCATATTATTATTATTATTATTCCAACACATCACCGGATGTCCGTCGGATGTTCAAAATACGTCCCGAATGTCCGAAGAAATCCGGGATATCATGGGACATCCATGGGATGTCCGCTGGACATCCGAAACAGGACGTCCAAATTATATCCATCCCGGATATCCCTCGGACATCCTCTTTATGTCCTACAAAGTCCAGTATTTTCCTTCCAGATATAAGTGTGAAGATAGACTCAAAGACGAAAAGAAATAATGTTGGGAAATTGGAGAAAATATGTACTACCTTTACTGGAAGTGCTCTCTGAGCATTGTGGTGTAACTAATTATTTGGGAAAATCTGCTATTTAATTTTGTCTAAAATACTCCTATTTTATTAATAGAGAGAGTTGGTGTTTCATGCGCGTGAGTTTGCTTCACATTCAGAAGGTTCCGAGTTTAAGTCAGAAACTGAATCTACCTTGGCTGAGATTTCTCAGTTTTCGGCAGTCCTTCCAAGTACCGTGGTGGTTCTCGATTAATGATGGAGTCGCTTCCCTGTTATTCCTTATTAAAGGTCAATATCCAGATGCTAATATACAAATTCAGATAAATATGTGTGAGCTAGAGTTATTTTGGTGTTTTCTGAGTATGAAATGCTATTCTTAACTGCAGGCTTGGAAAGATATTTGGCAAGGAACCTGTAAATTTCTTGCGAAACCTAAAATCAATTTGCCTATTTGGATTTTAGAAAAGTAGCTATCAGAAACGGAATCTGATTGTCATTTGTTGAAACGTTATTGGTGAATGGGAAACGCACTTTCATTTGTTTTTGTTTATTCCAGCCGAGGGTCTAGGTTGATATCTGGTGTAGTAAAAAGTAATCCATTATTTTGCCAATAGATGGCTTCAGTGATCTGTATCTCGCGTTGTATAAGTCCGATCGGGTTCAACGAGATGGCGTTCAAACGATGAGATTGCGTACTACAAACACTGTTCAGATAGTTGTGATGAGTTGACTCAGTGTTGTGTGAGCGCGCGTCAAAATGGACACTAGCAAAGAGAAAATACGCTATATTTTACAGTTTTTCTTCGATAAAGGCGAAAACGCAAGCCAGGCGGCTGCAAATGTGCATATTGTTTATGGTCGTGATACTGTAGCAGCCAATCACGCGCAAGTTTGGTTTCGTCGATTCCGTTCCGGTAATTTTGACGTCAAAGATGTACCACGCACTGGAAGGCCAAGTGTCGAAAATGTCGATAAAATCATGGACATTGTCGCGTCCGACCGTCATGTAAGCACTGTTTCGATTGCCCAAGAGCTAAACATTGCACAAAAAACCGCGTGGAACCATTTGCATAAGGCTGGATACACAAAGAAGCTTGATGTATGGGTGCCACACGAGTTAACGCAAAAAAACCTCATGGACCGAATTTCCATCTGCGAATCGCTGCTGAATCGTAACAAAAGCGACCCATTTCTGAAGCGGTTGGTGACTGGTGATGAAAAGTGGATCACTTAGGACAACGTCACGC
The DNA here is from genome assembly GCA_022664845.1 of Lepisma saccharinum. Lineage (NCBI taxonomy): Eukaryota > Metazoa > Arthropoda > Insecta > Zygentoma > Lepismatidae > Lepisma > Lepisma saccharinum. The sequence continues at coordinate 3,982 of JAGDQP010030205.1, read as the reverse complement.
GAAAACGGTCGTGGTCGAAGCGCGGTGCGCCGGCGCAAACGGTGCCCAAGCCAGGATTGACGGCCAGGAAGATTTTGCTGTGTGTTTGGTGGGATTGGCAGGGAATTATCTACTATGAGCTGCTCCCCTACGGCCAAACTCTTAACTCGGAACTATACTGTCAACAATTGGACCGTCTGGAGGCAGCAATCGCTCAGAAGCGGCCAGCTTTGGCCAATAGGAGAGGCACTGTGTTCCACCAGGACAACGCCAGGCCACACACATCGATATTGACTCGCCAGAAGCTCCGGGAGCTTGGTTGGGAGGTTCTTATGCATCCACCTTATTGTCCGGACCTGGCACCGAGTGATTACCATCTGTTCCCGTCCATGGCGAACACGTTTGATGGTGAAAAATTCGCTTCAAGAGAGGCTTGTGAAAATCGACTGTCTCAGTTTTTTGCCAATAGGGACAAGGGCTTCTATGAGAGAGGCATCATGATATTACCTTCCAAATGGCAACACGTTATCGAACAAAACGGCGCATATGTGACCTAAATCGGATCATTCTAACTATGGTAAGTCAAGCCTTCAATGTGATGCAAAAATAATGGATTTCTTTTTTACTACACCAGATATAATTCGTGTAATGTTTTTATTTTAAGGAAAACTGAAGAATTGCAGTGACGATATTAGTTTATAGGAAATTGCTTATATACACTTGAGTTTCATTTAACTAAATCTGATGAGTCCAAGAGTGATTCGGTTAGGTCAGAAACATAGTGGTTGACATACTGTAGTTTGGTATTGTACAACACGTTAAAAGAGCAACTTATTTTAAAGTAAACAATTTTTCAAACATAGGCCTACCACTATAATGTTAAAGTACAATACAGTACATTACACGCTACTGAATTTACAAAGAACTTTAAAAAAAGCAGTGTCTTTTCTTATTTTTGGCTTCATTGATGACCGTAAGAGTACCCGTTGCCTACTCTATTATACCGGGTGAGCGAATTATCTATAGAACGTTACCGGCAAGGCCGCTTTTAGCAGACGGAATGTTGTGCTAGAGTGTGCTAGAATGTTGAAACTTGCAACGTTTGTTCCTTTTCTACCCTTTACTTCACAACTTAAGGCGATACGAGGATAAACGCATTTTACCGGTGTTTCTTCACTATATATGCACTCCAACACCCATATCATGAAAATCACTCTACACATCACTTTTAATTGCTTTTTCTACTTGGAATCTTCGCAAACGATCTCTCTTACGCCGTAGTATTTATGCATTTTGAAGTTCTAGACACTTCAATGACATAGGGCTACGTTAGGTTAGAAAAGTCAGATCAGATCGTTTTTCAAACTTGTGTATTTAAAATTCTACACATTTGACTGACATAGGGTTTAGTGTGGTTACGTGTGCTTAGGTTAAATGAGGTGAGGTGTGGTTAGGTTAATTTAGGTTAGGTTAGCTCAGGTTATGTTAGTTTAGGTTATGTTAAGTTAGCTTACGTTAGGTTAGTTTAGGATAGGTTTAAGTTAGGTTAATTCAGGTTAGGTTAAGTTAGAATAGATTAGGTTAGGCTAGGTTAGTTTAGGTTAGGTTGGTTCAGGTTAGGTTAGGTTACATTAGGTTACGTTATCCCTGGTACACTATACAATGCAAGTCATATTTAATAGGCGTTCATTTTTGTAAGAATTTGTCCGATTTACGAACTTGGCCTGCAACTCAACTATCTGTAAAATATGTAAAATTGCCACATTGTGATGGGTTTGCAGTATTTCCTCTCTTGCACTGCTATTCCTCTTAAGATATATATTATTCATTTGCATTTAAGACAATGAGGGTGAGCCCACTTATGTTTTAAGTTCACACATGCTCTGTAGGTTAAATAATGTTTAGCGTATACCGTGTCTTTTATGATTTGTAACATTATGTTGATCACATTGCATGGAATTCAAGGGGTCGTGTGTTCCAATTCGCTGTACTGTATTTATTTATCCGGTGATAAAAGCTATCTGAGTAAGTAATAAACACCGACCGAGTAAGCGTCTTCAAAGTAGCATTGTGAATATACTTTCTTTTAATGACAGGAACGCTTCCGGCGTCCGTGAAACAAGTTGGGGATAGAAATGTTCATGTTATTTTTGCAGTACCGTTACTCCGTTACAGGGCCTGGATGGGACATTTAAAGAAATTATGAATTCGTTGCTCTCCGATGGACATCTCTATACAGGTCCTATAAATGTACGTTGCTGACCTAAAAGGGGCATCCATAGAATGTCGAAAGGTCGTGCTTACGGATGTCCGATGACATCCGTATTTTTCCTTTAAATGCCCATTGCTGACCTCAAAAGAACGTCCATAGAATGTCCAAAAACCTTGCGTACAAATGTCCGATGGTTATCCATATTTGTCCTTCAAATGTCCGTTGCGGACTTAAAAAGGACGTCCGTAGAATGACCTAAAACCTTGCATACGGATGTCCGATGGACATCCCTACATCTCCTATAAATGTCCCTTGCGTACCTAAAAGGACGTCCGTCGGATGTCTACAGGAGTTGCGTATGGATATCCTACGGATATCCATTGGACATCCGCGGGACCTTTTTCGGACATCCTATGGACATCCGACATGTCCGCCAAGGATATCCATGGGATGTCCGTATGTTGTCTGGGTTATTAACCGAGCACCGTGGCAATGCGCTAATACCACAAGCGGATCTATCCAAACAAAATCTCGGGACAGGCCATCCTAAGTGCGGAATTATGCTTTTTCTTCACCAGTGTTTCAAAGCAATTGCCGGAATGGTACTTTCTTTTAGACCAGAGCATCTTCTTCCTCCGTTTACTTTATCATCATTTAATGTTGTTCTTTGTACGCATGTATAATTACTTTTGGACTGTATTCGAAAAGTTAAAAAATAAATAATAAATAAATGTTATTACTAGAATTTTAATAATAATAATAATAATAATAATAATAATAATAATAATAATAATAATAATAATACCATAGTGGAATGAGAAATGCAGAAAGACATAGCCCTCAAGTTATAATTATGTTGAAGCGTCATAATTATATGTATGGTCCATTTTAGTGACTTTCAACTTAGGTCCGTCACGATTATAGGAGTGCAATGCTTCAATAAACATACCTGCCCAAGGCGGGATTCGAACTCGCGACTTTCATGGCGCTGTCCTAACTCCTTTGGCCATGCGACTACCTCGGCCAGCGGTTTTAAAGTGTATCGGGATAATACACGTACTCCTGCTTCAGTATAAAATAAAATGTATGCCCATGTATAGCGTACATTATCGAAAGATTGCCAATAATATAATTAATAACATACAAGAAAATGGTGGTTTATATAGTTTTCTTTCGGAAAGGAAAGAATTATATACGTAACTTTGCAAACTTGCTTTTTCTCAGCTACAATACATAACACGACCAGAAACTATATTACGTTTGAACCAACATGTGTGGGCTATTGGACAATATAAAGTTGTTGAACAGAAAAATAATACAACTTTAAAATTTATTATCATATATCCAAAGTGTAAATTATGGAAAGGTCCGTGGCGATAAAGTACCATCCCGGCATTTGCTTGTAGGTCAGGAAAACTTTATTTAGGACAGCCGGTTCAAAGATTTAAAGTCAGATCTTCCCAATTACGGAACGAACAAACTATTACAGTTCCAAGCTCCATTTATTATCACTCAGCTTATACATAATAAAATTCATATTTAGATATATTTCCTCCGTACATATTTCATACGACAAAATACCCAAAACAAACATTTCTGTACTAAATGTTTTTCTAAGTGATTGGTATTACGATTATCCAGTTTAGTCGTCCTTGAGAGAGGTTGTGTGTGCGGGAAGCTCCTGAACGTAGTGAACTGTGACAACATGGGTACAGATACCCAAACTTGGCGTGTGAGAATAGGTTTGTGGTGTGGGAGAGTGCGACTAAAGTGTCCCCGCAAGCAGTGTGA
>JAGDQP010030204.1:0-22779 GCA_022664845.1 Lepisma saccharinum | reverse complement strand
ACAAAGAAAGTTTATATCTCCCGACCGCCCCAGTCAAATATATAAATTTAAACATAAAAATAAATACCAAATTATAAACATAAATTTATATATAAAGATCTATAGGGTCTTATCGTCCCCCCTAATCATTTAAGCCTTTTCACTCAAAAGTAAAATTCCACTATATTAAAAAAAGACAGTCACTTCCTCATCCAGCCATTCATACAAGCCAACAATTAAAAGACTAATGATTATGCTACCTTTGCACGGTCAAAATACCGCGGCCATTCAAAACAACAATTCATTGGGCAGACCAGACCTTATATTTTTATCAAAAGGCCATGTTTTTGATAAACAGGTGAGAAATACATTTGCCGAGTTCCTCTAACTCAACCTAAAACATATACTAATAATATCATAATTTCCTACCCCAAAAATTAATAACAACAGAGCAGTAACAATTAACTCAAACTAATAATAAAATATTATAAAACTATTAAACAAATTATAACAAAATCACAATTGATAGCTACTTCTAAGCCCACAACAATAAAATAACCTATTACCAAGTTATGAAAAAATACTTAATCAAGAGCAAATCCCCCCGACTCTAATTAACCAAAAAATAAATAACTAAAATATATATATTATATTTATGATTACTGCATTAAATGCAATTCCCACTCAACCAGATATCACAAAAACCGACTAACTTCTCATTACCAAAATGACATTAAAAAACAGGTTGCGACCTACACTCCGCATATTCATTTTAACTCTTAATTTATTTCGGGACAAAACAATATTATTTAAATCTTCAATATCCCCTGATACAAAAGGTACAGCCCCACAAGCTTTCTCTATAAAAAATAATTTTCAAATATTTAAATGTTCCCACACAGTACTTCATACACTATTACTCAAAACAATTTAATTAATAAAAATATACCAAACTAACATAACTTTTATATTATTTTACTTATTAAAAATAAATAACTCTAAACTACATAGTAATATTTTCCTTAATTTTTCAAAGTAATCTGAATCGCACAGAAACCTCCTCGGTGTAAACGAATAGCTAAACTAACAAGCTCAACTTTGTCCATTCTAAGCACATTTTCCAATACACTTACTATGTTACGACTTATCTCACCTAAAAATGAGAGCGACGGGCGATGTGTGCATATTTTAGAGCCTAACTCAATAAAACAATATAATTCAAAATTACATTCAAATCCACCTTCATTTTATTTTTCAATAAAAATCCATTATAATCAAATTATTGTAACCCATCTCCACTTATTAATCAGCTGCACCTTGACCTGATTTCACATTCAATTAAAATAATGAAAATAGCTTTCAAACCTTTTCAACGACGGCGGTATACAAACTGCAAACAATAACAAGTAAGATTACAACGCGGACTATCGATCACGGGACAGGTTCCTCTGAATAGACTAAAATACCGCCAAACTCTTTGGGTTTCAAGAACATAACTACTACTACCCCAATCCTAACACAAATTTTACGATATCTATAATAGGGTATCTAATCCTAGTTTATATCAACACTCTCGTAGCCTCAAAAAAAAAATAATATAAACCAAACATAATAATTTCAACTACAAAACAATTATACTAATTCTAATTAAACAACATCTAACTACAATAATCACCAATCTCCCCTCGTCCCCCACGTCTAACCGCGGCAGCTGGCACGAATTTCACCGGAACTTACAAATATAGATACCTACTTCAAACTCCCATTAAACAAATAAAATCAAGCACTGCTAACTCTACCTTCACCCATTCTAACTCCCAAAATTAAAATAATATTGACACCTTAACTCAAAACAATGCATATACAAAAACCACATAGAAGAAAAACAAGCAAGAATAAAACTTTACATAACAACTATAAAATCATAAACGATAAACAATTAAAGGCCATCCGCCAAAAACAACAAAAATTAGAATAAATCATAGCCATTATAGCCCCCCAACAACACCTCACCTGCGCTCCGCGCAAATATATTTTAGAATACAATTTTTTTTTCATTTATTGTATTCTAAAATATATATTTAAAACCTCCATAAGCATATGCTGTAAATACTAGTTAATAATGGTAACGTATGTACATTATTTATTTATATAGCCGGTAATATAGCTATTAATTAAGGTATAATATATTCTGTAACTATTATTATACTTCCCTACATTTTCATCCTACTTTTACTTCATAACCCCAAAACACGCACTAATTATTTTAACCACATAACTTTTTATTTATCTAAAAAATAAATGAAATGCCTGAATTAAAAGGGTTATCGTGATAGGATAAATAATGTATGCCACATACTTTCATTATCTCACTAATCTATGCATGAAAGAATTAAACTTTCCCCTTCAACATCAAAAATTGACATGCACCTTACATTAAAGCATAAAAGAAAGATACGCTAACAAAGCTAATGGGCTCATACCCCGCCAATGAAGGTTTCAAATTACCCCTTCTCTTTCTAATGCTCACCAATCCTAAAATATTAATGTTCACGCTAACATTAATTGTAGGATCATTAATCTCCGTATCATCAACCTCCTGGTACGGAGCTTGAATAGGATTAGAAATTAACCTTCTATCCTTCATCCCCCTAACCTCAAAAACCAATAATCAACGAATAACCGAATCCGCACTAAAATATTTCCTAATCCAAGCCCTAGCCTCAATAATTCTCCTCTCAGCTATTATAATACTTCTACATCATAAGCCCCTGATAATGAATCCCAGCACCTTAATTATAACAACCTCCCTAGCCCTCAAATTAGGGGCAGCGCCCCTTCACTTCTGATTAGTAGAAGTAATAGAAGGAATAAGCTGAACAAATCGTCTATTACTAATAAGATGACAAAAATTAGCCCCTCTCACCCTCATATCCTACGTAACAATTCATTCAAACATTTTATTCTTACTGGTTATTTCATCAGTAACGACTGGGGCGGTCGGAGGACTTAACCAAACCTCCCTACGAAAAATCATAGCCTTTTCCTCAATTGCTCATATGGGCTGACTTTTAAGAGCAATTATATGTGATAACACAAGATGATTCTTGTACCTAATTATCTACACCACCCTAACCACAGCAATCACACTACTATTTCAAATAACCAAAATTTTTTATTTAAACCAAATTTTCTCGTATAAAATTCACCCAACTACAAAACTTGCAATCTTTACTACCACTCTATCATTGGGAGGACTCCCCCCATTTCTGGGCTTTCTGCCAAAATGGATTATTATTACAAATATAACCCAAATATTGTTTATTGCTCCCCTCATAATTATAATCGTAATAGCCCTAATCACTCTTTACTATTATATACGAATTGCATATTCAGCCTTCACTTTAACTAATACTACCCAAACCTGAACAAAAATCTCCCATCCAAAATGACAAGAAGGAATTAGACTAGCCATCACCTCTCTTACCTTAACAGGCCTTTTAATTTCCCCGCTAATTTTAACCTTAAACTATTAAAACCAAGGCCTTAAGTTAACAACAAACTAGTGACCTTCAAAGTCTCCCATAAAGAAAATCTTTAGGTCTTAATACTTTCCCACACTTCCCCAGACTTGCAATCTAGTATCATAAATATTGACCATAAAACCTTCATCTTCCATAACAAGGGGAACAACGATTCCATCCATAGATTTACAATCTATTACCTAATATTTCAGCCACCCTGTCCTGCCGATGATTAGTACTCACCTTGCAACGATGATTATTTTCCACAAATCACAAAGACATTGGCACAATATATCTAATCTTTGGAGCGTGGTCAGGAATAGTAGGAACCTCTTTAAGATTATTAATCCGTGCCGAATTAGGACGCCCAGGCAGCCTTATTGGCGACGATCAAATCTATAACGTAATCGTTACCGCCCATGCCTTCATTATGATCTTCTTCATAGTAATGCCAATCATAATTGGAGGGTTTGGTAATTGATTAGTGCCATTACTACTAGGAGCCCCAGATATAGCCTTCCCACGCCTAAATAATATAAGATTCTGACTTCTCCCACCGTCGCTTACTCTCCTATTAACTGGAAGAATTGTAGAGAATGGTGCGGGAACTGGCTGAACTGTCTATCCTCCCCTATCAAATGCAATCGCTCACGCCGGAAGATCAGTCGACCTATCGATTTTCTCTCTTCACCTTGCCGGAGTATCCTCAATCTTAGGGGCCGTAAACTTCATTACAACTGTAATTAACATACGAGCGCCAGGAATGACAATAGAACGAATTCCCCTGTTTGTATGATCCGTCATAATTACAGCTATTTTACTACTATTATCACTACCCGTCTTAGCCGGAGCCATTACGATATTATTAACAGACCGAAATCTCAACACTTCCTTCTTCGACCCAACAGGAGGAGGAGACCCCATTCTTTATCAACACCTATTCTGATTTTTTGGCCACCCAGAAGTATATATTTTAATCCTCCCAGGGTTTGGCATAATTTCCCACATCGTTACTCAAGAAAGAGGAAAAAAAGAAACATTTGGTGCATTAGGAATAATTTATGCAATATTAGCAATTGGATTCCTCGGATTTATTGTCTGAGCACATCATATATTCACAGTAGGAATAGATGTAGACACACGAGCCTACTTCACAGCAGCCACGATAATTATTGGCGTTCCGACCGGAATTAAAGTTTTTAGATGAATTGCAACCCTTCACGGCGCACAAATCAACTATTCCCCACCAACACTTTGAAGATTAGGGTTCATTTTCCTCTTCACAGTAGGGGGGCTAACAGGGGTAATACTAGCGAACTCATCAATAGATATTGTATTACACGACACTTACTACGTCGTCGCCCACTTTCACTACGTACTCTCTATAGGAGCAGTATTTGCTATTATAGCAGGAATCATTCATTGATTCCCACTCTTTAGCGGAACATCTCTTAATCCCAACTGATTAAAAATCCAATTTATTACAATATTCCTAGGCGTGAATATCACCTTCTTCCCACAACATTTCTTGGGCCTAAGAGGAATACCACGACGATATTCTGACTACCCCGACGCATATATAACATGAAATATGGTATCAAGTGTAGGATCCCTATTATCATTAATTGCCGTTCTAATACTAGTGTTTATCGTATGGGAAGCCCTAGCCAGTTCCCGCACCATTCTCTACCCCGATCAACAACCCCCTTCCTTAGAATGATACCCAAATTTGCCCCCAGCTGAGCACAGTTACACAGAAATCCCAATTTTAACTACTTAATGTTCTAAGGTGGCAGATAAGTGCCCCGGACCTAAGTCCCGGAAATAAGAACCATAACCCTTCCTTAGAAATGGCTACCTGAAACCAAATAAACCTACAAGATGCCAGATCACCAATCATACAACAAATAACTTTCTTTCACGATCATACAATACTTATTATTATAATAATTACAGTCCTTGTAGGATATTTATTAATCTCTATTACATTCAACAAATTTATTAATCGATACCTTTTAGAAGGACAAACCCTAGAAACTATTTGAACAATTTTACCAGCAATTATATTAGTCTTCATCGCATTACCATCATTACATCTTCTTTATCTATAATAACCTTATTATCTATTATAATATCTATCTTTATCTATTATAATAACCATGTTACTCCTGGGTTATTTATACAGGGTGATTCGCGACGAAGCGGCCATACTGCGATGAGTGATTCCTCACATCATAACAAGAAAAAAATTCCGTTGAAAAAGTTTCGAAATGTGCATAGTTTCGGAGCTATAGACTCTCAGAGTTACGGCGACATCGTCAAATATGACGTCTTATCTCGACCTAAGCGGTATCGGTTTAACAATCACAATCACAAATCACGGTTCATCACCCAATACACTTATTTAAGTAATGTTTATGATTGGCGAATGCATCTTGGTGGCAATTTCTTTGCTTTCCCTATTATACAATTTAATTCAATGACAACATTGCTTGAATGGATAGGTTGGGTACTCCTTCGAGTGTGATTTGTTAAGCCGACACCGCTTGGGTTATTATGTGTCGAAGTATGACGTTATTTGTGACGATGCTGCGTTAACGTTGAGAGTCTGTAGCTCCGATACAATGCACATAACGAATATTTCTCCAAGGAACTTAATTCTTGTTATGATGTGAGGAATCACTCACCGCAGTATGGCCGCTTCGTCGTGAATCACCCTGTATACAAATTATGAGGTAGCGCCCCTTGCAACGAATTGTCTGCCTCTTTGAGGCGCGACGCTACATATGAGAAAGGTGAGCCGTAACGTAAAAAATACAATAGTTTTACATCAACAATCGCTTAGTTTTCCACGACGTTGAAGATTTTCTAAGGATAAAGAAAAAATTGAACATTTATGTTCCTACAATAGTCATGTAATGCATCGTGTTTTATCAATTGCCGGGAAAGCAATCAAATAAATGGCATACTTTAAGTTGAACGAGACTATTGGAGAAAAATCCAATGAAATGGTATAATTGAATTGTATTTATGTCCAGGCCAGGATAGGGTGGGGGAAAGGATGTTGGAAGATAGTCGGCCAAGACCTGTTTGTAAATACTGAGCATTCCAGCATTTGCCTGGTGCGACTGAGAGATAAGGCGAATTGAATCAAACGGAATAATATAAATTCTTGTCAAGTTCACTTGTTCTATTGTTATCGATAGCAGTGGCCTAGCAAAGGAGATACGCTGGGGCGTCCCCCTTAAAAGAGAGAATTATTTTGCGCTAGTATTTTGAGTGCTTTTAACACTGATTTGCATTCATCATATGTCAGAAAGAAGCAATGTTAGAATATATTTTCGTACATTAAATGTGTCTCACAGATTGAAACCAAAGTTTTAGTACATTTTATGTAGATTTACTACATGTAGAAACTTGACAACATGCTAAATCCTGCTTTAAATATGAATGCAGAATATCATTATAAAGTATTTATCCACCAGGAAGGAACAAAGAAACAGAGAGTGCTTGTGTTTGTTTTAACATTGGAACTACACAACCATGTAATATTTTACAATTTGAAATGCCATTCCCAGCAAACGAATGGTTTGTAATGTTGTGCCGATCAACAGAAAAAACTGTATCTTGAAATGAAGCAGAAATTAACGAAGTTTTTCTTTGCAAATTCCTTTCAAATGCAAATTGATTGTAACGTATTATATCGGCATTGGTCTGCTGAAACTTAGTAAAGCCCGGAAAATCTCAATCAGTATGGACGCAGTAGGACTCAAACCTATATGCTTCGCCAGTTTCGAACCCGCTTACCTACTCAATGCTGATCCAAAGCCCGAGACGATACTGCCTGGGTAGTTCTTAGCGTCCCCGTGTAAACGCAAGTGAATACGGAAGTAACTGTCTTTGGCCTATCCGTTTTTCTTAAATCTCAGTAACTACAAAACAGACAGAGATGAGCCATACATCATTGGGTTCCTCGTGGTCTGAAGCTTTGGGAACAACTATGTCTAAATGCTAAATCTAAAACTGGTAGGTCCTTTCCATAGTTTAGCATTCTCTTTTGTAAAAATTGACGGTATGGTATTTTCTTTTTGAACGTGCATTTGATATTATACGGTGGCGCTATGGTTTTGTTTATAAAATTATTATGTACCTTGTTTGCTTTTTTTATTTTATTATGAAATTATTACCTGCCTGCATTGCAACAGTGCGGTAGCACATACAGATGATCCTCTGAAAGGGACAGCTTATATTATTCCTTTTGATTCATTTCGCCTTATTCCTCGGTCACACGAGGCAAATTCTAGGATGGTATCTTCAGTAAGGTAAGGGCCGATTCCTTAACACATCCATTTTTTACTCTATTCCTTCCTGTGCCAAAGTTGTTTAAAACCCATCAATAAACAATTTAAAAATTCAGATTTCTGACCAAAAATAGAATTGAAAGATTCTCCACATTATAAATACTTTGCCTACGAGCATCAGCTATTATATAGAATGCCTGATTTAATATATTGCCGGTGATATGTACAGTTAGTGACAAAAGCTCTTCCCTTTTCGTAAAAATTATTTAGCGAAGTCCTTGGATAGACCGGTAATGAAATGGATGAACTGATTTGAGTAAAGTTTCCACTAACCTAAACTAACATAACTTTCTGTAAATTACACAAAACAGAACATAAATGGGTTGATCCATTTTAAAGTTATTCAAAAAGATATATTGCCAAGGCTCAAGAATTCTTTTCGCTGACTGTAGATGTATAATACAAAACCCGACTGAAGCGAAATGTCTCTAAAATGTGCTATTCAATACGAACACTTGTCACGCTCATGGTTCATAGGACTATTCGTAGAATATCAAAAGTTATATGGCATTACAAGATAATTAAATAATGAGAAAACATAGACCCGGGTTCAAACCCCGGGGCGTCCATCCTGACTGAAGTTTTCTCTTGGTCACACCAGGCAGATGTTGGGATGGTTCCTTCAGTAAGGACAGGACCGATTCCTTCGTACATCCTTTCCCTTGCTCTATGACAGCCTTGGCCTGAGATGCTTAAAGGCCATAAATAAAGCTGAAGATCTAATTTTAGAGTTAGAAAATATAACAATAATCGATTAAGTCAGCGATAAAGAAAAAGTTTACCATTTGTCGCAATACACGTTAGGTGCGATATTCACAGTATTCACGCATAGATAAAACTGCAAAGCATTTACCAGAACTGGAATGCTAAAAAATAAATGTAACAAGAAAGTTGATTAAATCCTCTTACAACTATTAAAATATTCTTACATATGGAAACCACAACACATTTGAATCACGCGCGTTGTCCTATCAAAGCTGATTCACTGTAGTCTTCCCAGGTGTAACGTCATACAAACTTGCCCGGGATTCATTCGGGTGTGTAGAAGTAGTGAGTACACCGTTCTCCTGGGTACCTTGGACGGTAAAGGCGGTCGAGCACAGGACTTAAAACCCTACTTCACTTCATGCAATATTGGTCGAGAATGTATGGATCACTACTTCTACGTACCCATGCACCGTTTGTGGCACGATTGCAGTTCTTACTGGATATTTTACCTCTTTTCACCCTTACCACGTGAAATTGTTCTCATTTAATTGCCAAAAATATAACGATTCCGTAATAATAATTATGCAGAATCATATGAGCAGAATGTACATTAAGATGCTTAAATTAGAAAAGTGCGTTAATTTTCAGTTTTCGTCGTGAATTATGTTAACAAGGGATGGTACCTTGAATACAGATCTTGACTTCTATCCTCCTATTCGTTTTCCAACAACAGTACCAAGGAATTGGACATCACAGCCTGTGTCCTTAAGGTACTGTATAGGTCGGAAATTTACTTGAACTTATTTATGACTTCAGGACATCTTTGGATCAGGCCGGGATAAGGTAGTTGGGCTTCCAAGGCTTGGACCTACACATTTTGTTAAAGGAGATTCGCGCCACTCCGTTCAATAGACTGCGCCGGGACTTGAGCCCCTGACCACGCGCATAGACCATCCCGGGGTTAATGAATCTTCGATAATCTCCTATCACATTATATCTGATAGTTCAGCAGTGCAATAACTTCATACTTGACAAAAACGATGAAATCGAGCAAATTCTGTGAAAATATTCTATTTTAGTAATTGATGATACCTAAAACGATGATGATCCTTTATTTGAAAGTAATACCTCATATTGAAAGAATAATGAATATTGGAGATATAAAAGCGCTATGATCTAGATTAAAGAAACAACGCACCGAGCAGCTGTTACTCAATCGGTAGAGTTTGCATTGCAATCGGAAGCTCCTGGGAACGATCCTAGCGGCTGTCCATCCTGTCTGAAGATCTTTGAGGTTTTAGTTTCACACCAGGTAAATGCTGGGGTACAAAAGTCTTGACGGATGTCTTCAGACAATATTTTCCAAACTAGCACAGATGTCCCTCCCTGGTATGACATATCTTAACCAAAATTAAAATTACGATTACTATACCTCCCACTGGGTATAGAAATATCTCGCTCCACGATAAAACGCTGGAACTTTGGATCTTGATGTGATTTTAAAACAGAATTTTCCGATGGAAAATTATACTTTTTTTCTTTCTTTCAAATTTCACCCTTGCTGAACTACCTATCAGGACAATATTTTGTACCAAAACACGTGATATGATTGTGCAAATATCAGCATGTTAACAAATATGTATAGTATTTAACAGGTATACTTGTTTTTTTTTAAAAAAAAAAAGAAAGACAAGAAAAGAAAAGTTGATCAGTTCCGAGTGCCGGCCATCGTGAATAGGTTTTCCTTGGGTTTCTCTCGGTCACAGCAGGCAAATGCTGGGATGGTAACCTTGAATAAGACCACACTGGTAAAAATGGATTTTCTCAAAAGTGAACTAAATGCTTTCTTTCATTTTAAGTACTTTTTTCTCATATTTGAGTACCTCCTCCTCATTTCTTAACGAGAATGCGTAAGAGTAAACAAGAAAACATTTTTGGATTATTATTTTTAATATTTCATTTTCCTCAAATTTGAGAAACAAATAGGACTAGTCCTTTGTTTCCAGAAACATAAATATTATAGTGTATACATCAAGAATAACGCTTTAAAATATTTTGTTGTTTCCTTAATGATCAACAATGGAAAAGAATTAAATCAGTTATAGGGAGGTTTTAGGTCCCTTGATAGCAAAAGCAAAAATAATGGACTTTATATCCTGATTCTGTCTGTCTGTAAGTCAAAATAAATTATATCTCAGGAACTAGAAGACGTAGGAACTTGTTGAGGTGTCATTCGAAAGGACTCGTTAATTCATTAGGAATGGCTATATTTCTTTTTCGATTCGACAGACCATAGGGAGTGAAACAGGGAGTGAATATGAAATTCAAGACTCTTATGTCTCAGGAACCATAAAATGTAGGAACTTGGTTGAGGTGTTATTCGAATGTTCTCTTAAATTTATTAGGAATGGCTTCTTTATTTTATTGATTCGACACATCCCAGAGGGTGTAACGGGAGTGATAGTGAAAAGAAAAGAACGCTATACAATTCCATATGTGGCCTTTATGTTCCACCAAGTTCTGCCCATATGTTCTTGGGGCAAATGTCCAGATCTAAAACGTATTGCATCTCAGTTGTAGAACAACCTTGTGTGTCCTCTCGTCCCTAAACACCATAGTTGTTAGTGTTGCCAATCTATTTTTATAAGAAGGAATGCCAGCGTGTCTGAGATGCTATCAAGCGACCGAAGCCCTCGCGATTGTTAATAGGATCGCAGCGCTAACTTGTTTTACTTTAAATTTGATTTGCTCAATGATATGCTGTGACCTTTTTCGGTGAAATGATATTAGCATGATAGAAACAGAACTGGGTGTGAATTTAACAATTTGCACTGAGAAACGATGCTATATTTGCGTGTAAGTTGTTGATTGAAAATGACGAACTGAGATACTATATTGTCTTGAAACGTAATTAGTAACTACATTATGCTGTTCTTGTTTCATAATTTTCTTCTAACTTCTTATATAAACAGTCAGTACGTTTACTGTATGTTCGCATAGTTTACCAAGCGTCGAGTGAATTACCAGTGATACGGCCTTGTATTCGGGACCGATTCACCTTCCAAGGGACGGTTATAGAAAGGTTAATTTGTGTTTCTGGTGGACATGTATCCAACAATAACCATTTTCTCAGTCTAGAGGAAACCGAGATTCTGGCATGAGTTTCATTTTGGGAGGGTGTAAAGTAAGTAACGAGGGTGTAAGTAACGTTTTACTGCGTTCTATTGATTCTTAGCCGTAACAAATTAAAGTTGCGTGTGTGCTCGAGAACTTGTAGGTGTCACACCCTCCCGTTGGGAACGGGGGCTGGCAGAATCACTGACAGGGTGTTAAGAACAACAGTACCGCGTTAAGTAAACTTATACTTACGGATATATTTATGGTATCGATCCAGGGGTACAAACACCCTCTACATTCAGAATTTTAAGCAGAATTAGAATACTTTTAGGCGTAATTGTGCATATTTTATACACATTTTATATATGTGTATTTTATATCAATACAGAGGGTGCGAAATCATGGAGGAGATGGGACATTTCCCACCCTCAAGAGATATTAAACACTTTCGAGATTTCTAGCTTTATTTTTTATATTTACTTTTATTTATTTATTTATTTTTGTTGTTGTTGTTGTTGGGGAAGGGTGCTCGAGAATTTGGGGATGACACCACTATCACCGCGATTGACGGTGGTAGCAAACTTGCGCACCGTGGGCGAGTCGACTTTCAATTTGCGTTTGTTTCAGGATAAATAGTTTCGGAGTGATATAAAACGTAAATAAAAGTAAAAATACCGGTGATTCTTTGTGACGTAATTACTGCTTCCCTTCCCCAAAAGGATTTTATTAATAGTAATATTAATAATAATATGAATTAACTAAAACTAATTTTCACCAGAAATTGGCCCGAATCACGGCAACCGCCAAACAGTCTGAGTTTCAAGTAACTGTTTTATGAATATTGTACTCGTAATTAACAATCAAAATTCTTAGGGACGGTGGTTGCTGTGTTGAAGGCCGACATCTGTGGTTTGAGCATGAATATTCTACAGAACATTTAAGCAAATAGACAACCAGTGAATCCAGAGACGATAGAAAGGAAAAAGAAACAAATATATTAATTGTCAATTAAAGCGTACTTACGTAAGAATCAGAACAAAGACTTCTGTTGGTTTTATTTTGTGTATTAATTACGATTTGACAAAATAGAAACAAAAAAGGGAGAAGAAAATGATTTACGGAGACTAGGGAATGAATAATTAAGCCAAACAAAATAAATGACTGGGTAGATAGAAAGGGAAACAGTTTACACATAGTATAAGAATGAACACTTAGTTCACTTCGGTCCACTTCAGTTTCTAAACAGAAAGAACACTCAAAATATAGCACAGCTCACATGAAGTTGATTTGCCTTTGTTTTTCACCAAACACTCAAAAATATTGATGTAACAATTGTATATAACTGCTTTGGAGGTACTGCGCTTCGTATTTTATAAATTCTACTATATTAATGGAAACAAACAATTTGTTTTTTTCGTGCCTGTTCAATTCTTTACTTCGTCTGTTTTAGAAGTCACCAACCTTTTTTCTTTTCTCACTGATTCCCTTTTCAGTCAACCTCACACACACACACACACACACATCCCAAAAACAGAGGAAAAGAATGCACAAATGTCTGTTTTGGCGAACCAAGGTAGGTGGATAAGGAGAACTTTGTCCTTCTGCCCCAATATACTTTCAGTCAGGCATCACTCCACGCCCCCGGTCAACTGCATTGACAGATATATGTCCACACACACTTGGAAGCTCTCAAGTGACCCTCGCTGTTATACTGCGGGAAACGAGAAACAGGAAGACTGGCCATCCAAAAATACTACACATACATGAACTTCGCTTTCACTCCAGTCCGATGTAACAAATAGAAAAATAGGAATATGAAAATATAGGAGCCAAAAATTGGTCTCATATATGCCAAAAAAATGGTCTCACCACCACTGAAAGTGTCTGACAGAATCCAGGTTGCACTGCTTTGAGTAACTTCTAGTACTTCCTGGAGGAGACGAAAATGAATATTATGCTGTTTAGGTCAAACAGAGACTCATACATTAGAAAAATGCAAAGTGCAAAGACAATTCTTACGCGTTGTTACAAGAGTTCTGAACTGCAAATCATCGCTTAGTTTTCGATAGAAAGTAATTACGCATGTAAGGATTTTATCACGGTTTCGAAAGTGATCAGAGTGTCGGGGTTATAAATTGACATTTTGTGTTTTATAGATTGCTTTCTGAAGTTTCAAAACTATTTCCAGGCATATTGTTTTCGCATCAACAGGCGTGCAGCACACAGTCCCGTGGCAACTAGGAATGTCCCGGATTTCCGATAGGTAATGGGGAGGCACGCGAATTCGAGCCCGCTCCCGGCTACCCTCACTGAGGGGTTGCAGGTTTTCATCAGACTCACAATATGAATACCAGGGTGGTACTTCAGTGCACTAGATTCTAGCTTTCCCATCCCTGCACCGGAAAACTGATCGCCGAGGGACGTCTTCTCTCAGACGTAACTGAGTTATGACAAAACTGTCTATTCAGTCCATAAATTCCTAAAAGCCACTACGTCCACCGCCACCAACCCTAAGGCTGTTGCCAGCTCGCGCCAAGTTCCTTTGTTCCTCTTACATGCTGTCACCAAGGAACTTGGCTCATCCGTCTCCCATTTCACACTTTTTTAGGGCTAAAGAACTTGGCTGCACTATTTGCACCTCTGGTGTTTTTGCTCGGATTTCACAGCTTTTTGTAGGTCGCGACTGAGTCGTATATATACTTGGTTCGCCTCACTGGGTGTGTTGCCCCAGAATTGCGTGTGCGCCCCAACTTCAAATTTTTAGGGCTACGCCCCCTTTATTGTAATCAGACTTTCTGGGGGCAGCGCCCCATGCCGTGCAGACCTTTTCCCACATCCCCTCGGGGGCTGCACCTTCATAGCGGTGGTTTGATCGATTTATTGAAACATTTTCGTGATGGTACACCTTCATACCAAATTTCGTTTCTCTAGCTTCAGTGGTTTGGAAAATGGTATTTGGGCGGCTATGTTGAATTAAAGAAAGCGATTTTTAAAAAGTTTTCTTACATTGCCGTTACCTACTTGTGATGGTACACCTTATACCGAGTTTCGTTTCTATAGCTCGAATGGTGTGGAAAAAGTTTTTATAAAGAGATCTTCTTAACAAAGAAGATCTCTTAACATCTTCTTAACAAAGATTGATGAAACCCACCAATTGTCTCTTCACAGGTGTACGAGTTAAAAATATTTGACAAAATGATATCGAAAAGCTCAGTACTTTACGTCATAAGAAAGAAGGCTAACTCGTACTTTTGTCCTTTGATTTACCCATACATTTCTTTATTATTAATGCTAATGTTAGGCAGTTCATGCACCACGGAAAAAACACTGTTTATGCAACTAGTGCTAAAACTCTCATTATTTTTTCATCAATGCTTTTATCACAGGTCCTCATTATTTATGTTAAGTAGTTCACTTACTATTATTGCACATGAATTCATAAATAAACGAAAATATTTGTTTTCCGTTTATAACATTACTTATATTTATTTGTGTACTAGCGCGTCTATGAATCGGGTGGCCCCGGTTCAAATATCGGCCAAGACAAGTGCTTCAATGCCTGTAGCTCTGAGGTACACTCAGCCTCGTATCAAATTGAGGACAAGAGTGTCGTTGGTTTTCCTGGGCAGATTGGGAGGTAAAGACGGTCGAGTGCGGGACTGACCACCCTACCTCATCTCGTTTCATGCGTAGAGAATATGTGGATTGCTACCTCCACATCATCCATTCTCCGTCCACAGTGCGTGCGCATCTTATAGGGGATTATAACTTTGCCTTTCTACCTTTTACTGTCACAGTTTAAAGTAAAGTTTTTTTTAGTAATGACAGCAAGTTTCTTCTGCGTCACTCTCGCCGTGATTTATTTTTTGTTGTTGTAAAAGTGCTTATACTAATGAAGATTTCGGGAAGGACTATTGCCCCCACCGCCAGCGTCTGAGTTTGCTACTGAAGCCAAAATGATTGATGAAATAATTAGAATATGTAAAATGACATTGAGATCGTTTTTGAAGACTAAATTTGTTTTCAAAACCAAGCTACAAATGTGTCTCAAGCGTGAAGTGTAAAATGAATCTGTCTTTCTTGTATCTTTCCTGTGCGGCTGAAGACGTGGACATTGAATGCCCAAACGACTCCACAGATAAGCCTTATTAAAGGTACCATCCCAGCATTTGCCTCGTG
The DNA here is from genome assembly GCA_022664845.1 of Lepisma saccharinum. NCBI lineage: Eukaryota > Metazoa > Arthropoda > Insecta > Zygentoma > Lepismatidae > Lepisma > Lepisma saccharinum. The sequence continues at coordinate 6,911 of JAGDQP010030204.1, read as the reverse complement.
TGACCGAGGGAAACCAGGGAAAACCTCAGTCAGGATGTCCGGACCCGGGTTTGAACCCGCGTTCTCCCATTGCTAAGCCAATGCTCTACCACTGAGCCACGGCAGCTGGGTATAACTTATTTTAAAAAATAATATGCAGGAAAAGTTATAAAATGCTTTTACATCCCTCAATTTTTCATTTATCGATTCCTGATACCTTCATGTTTCGAAGTACTGACATGAATAATAAAGGTTGGTACGACTGGACATAGAAAGACTTCATAATGATAGTATGAAAAATTCGTATATGGGTCCCGCAATGGTAAACGAGTAAAGGGGATTCACATTGACTATCGCATGAATAGGGGGAAAATTGGATTTTCTCAAATCTAAATAAGTGGCGTTAATAACGATAATTTAAAAGTCTAATATACGTTTTTACAAATAATTATACATAACAATCAATGGTGGATCCCACAAACATACATCCTATCAAGGATTCCACAATGGTAGACGGAAGGAAGAGAAAGATTTTTTTTTCTAAGAAACAAAACATTTTAATGGATATTATATTTTAGAGATGCCAACTATGGCTTCAATATAGGGAAAATGTTGAGAAAGAAAAGATAGTTGGTAGATAAACTAGTATTATGAAAACTGAAATACTCGGAGAATATGTAAAAAATAAAAGGAGAAACATACCTGATTACTGTAAACATTGAATGGTGGAATCTGAACCCAGAACTGTCTGAGAAAGATAGAAAAAACCACTCTTTATTGGTTTTAGAGAGATGAAAGAAGGTCTGAACACTTTTGCCTTGTCTCTGTGACTGTTGGTAAAGACGAAGAAGAAAATAGGAGAAAACACTAGCAGACTAATTAGAAGGAAAAAGAACAGATGCACCGTCTCTGTCAACCACCCTCCTATTAAGACGCAACCTTCCTACCCCTTTAAGGAAGACAGACTTCCTTGTAACATTATGGGAACGGAGGTCCCCCTTGACCTTCGAGAGAGAGAGAGAGAGAGAAAGAGAGAGACAGAGAGAGAGGACAGTGATATGCCAGCAGAAACGCATGTGAATGGGGGTCTTGAAACAGGCAACCACCTGGCCGATTTTTTCGTTTTGCGAAATACGTAATGTTTGTGCGAGGAAGATACAATAAAATATTGTTGATATAATTAAAGGGGGGGATTTTGGTTAGAATACGATGACGTTTAATATGAGCTTTATTTGTTAGTCAGAATCCAGCCATATTTAAATCATTGCCAGATGAGGCTCCCCTCCTTCACAGAAAGAAGCATGTCTATTGTTTTTACGCTAAACAGACAAGGGAAGAACTAAAGTTGTAACTGTAATTACTAATGCTACTGATTAGCAATGACTTTAAGATATGAGGTGAACACAGAAATTTTTAGCATTGACAGCATTGTTGAAGACCTCCACAGCGTTTTTACTTATGAGACGAGAAATATGTATTAAATAAGAAGTGCTTTTAAGTGTTTTCATATCTAGTTTTGCCGTCTTAGAAGAAATTTTGTTGTTGTGGGAGAATGAAAGCAGAATCATGAGTCGGAAGTAAACCATAGAAGAAATATTGGGCATACCGTCATGCATGTTTTAAGCAGAAAGAACCTTAATAAAACAGAAAAAAGATGTAATTAATGTGAAACTTTTAGAATTAACAACTGGCCGATGGGCTACCGTCGCAGACCACTTAGTCACCCGGTCGGCGTTGCCTAAAGGACATAATTGTAAACTGCATTGCATACAAACTTTTGCTAAACAGTTCCGTGAAAGACTGAAACAATGAATTGTATATTAAGACGGTACTAAACAGGGATGGACGCAGAGTGGCCCTGACGCCCCATCCCTTCCCTTTTTTTGGCCATAATATTAAAGAGGAAATTGTCAAGAATTCAGAGTAACTCTCTATAGCACGCAGCTCATTGGAAAGTAGATATAAAACCATATTTCTATGTTTGCAAGCAAAACTGGCCAGGGGTGGATGGTCCATTTAGGGTGCCCCCTCTCTTGCAAGGGGCCCTTTTAAAACTCGGCTTGTATATGTATAGAAAGCAAATATCTCTAACAAAAGTGAATGCAAAGAGAATATCAAAACTTTGACGATCAGGGGTGGATTGGTCCATTCAGGGTGCCCTCTCATTTACAAGCGCCCTCCCCCCTTAAAACTCTGTTTATATATGTATAGAAAGCAAATATCTCTAACAAAAGTGAATGCAAACAGAATATCAAAACTTTGGTATTCAGGGGTGGTTGGTCCATTGAGGGTGCCCCTCTCTTGCCAGGGCCGTTTTAAACCTCGGCTTGTATATGTATAGAAAGCAAATATCCTTAGCAGAAGTGAATGCAAAGGAATATCAAAACTTGGGCGTTCAGGGGCGGATAAGTCCATTCAGGGTGCCCCCTCTTTTTACAAGCGCCCTCTACTTAAAACTCTGTTTATATATGTATATAGACTAAATTAATATAATGATTACATTGGAAAATAATAATATCCTATTGTGATATTATGCTATTCAGAGAGATACCGCTGAATACTGATATTTAAAGACCTGGAAAGTAGAATGGTGACCAAGCAATCTTTGAAATTCACTGTCAAATGGATTCTTCTATAGAAACTCAGTCAATGCAGAGATGGTTTTGCAATACAACCAGAAGACTAGTTCAACATTTACTTTTAAGTATATGGGTTGAAACATTATTATGGAGTTAGGTTTGTGTCTCTTCATAATCGTGAAAGAGTTCTAAATAATGATTGGGGCTTCCAAATGGTAAGATTATATTAATGATACGAAGAAGGCTAGGAAATACAAATTAACCATATTTGGCTATCGTTAAACTCTTATTTAGCATTACATATGGTATCTGATCATAATAATAATAATAAAGGTCGGGATTTTGAATTTTGATGAATGTTGGGAAAATGTCGGGAAGGGATATGGAATTTGAAACATTTCACTACTATTTTCATCGTCTAAGCCCGTGTAAGACTTTAGATCTGACGCCAAGACATGGAGCAGGGTTAAGAGTTTGACTTTTAACTAGCAGTAGAAAAATGAGGGGAGGGGATAGGGAATACAAATAACAATATTAGAGTAGTGTATATCAATGCCTAGGCCTTGCTAAGGGGGTGAAAATGGGTTAAGATGGGTGAAAATGGGTGTCAAGGGGGTGGAAATGGGTTAAGATTTCAAGTCTTAACTAATGGTACGAGAAAGTTGGGAAGGGATAGGGAATACAAAATAACAAGATTCAAGTACTCTATCTTAATGGTAAAGCTCACATAGGACTTCAAATATGGCGTCAAAACAGGGAATAGGGTTAAGATTTTGACTTTTAATGAATGATACGAAAATGTCGGGAAGGGATAGGGAATACAAAATAACATTATTCGAGTACTCTATCTTGATGCTAAAGCTCACATAGGACTTCAAATATGGCGTCAAAACGTGGAAAAGGGTTAAGATTTCAAGTTTTCTTGAATGATATGAAAATGTTGGGAAGGGATAGGGAATACAAAATAACATTATTCGAGTACTCTATCTTGATGGTCAAGCTTATATAGGACTTCAAATATGGCGTCAAAACGTGGAAAAGGGTTAAGATTTCAAGTTTTCTTGAATTATATGAAAATGTTGGGAAGGGATAGGGAATACAAAATAACATTATTCGAGTACTCTATCTTGATGGTCAAGCTTATATAGGACTTCAAATATGGCGTCAAAACGTGGAAAAGGGTTAAGATTTTGAGTTTAAACTAAGAGTAGAAAAATGTCGGGAAGGGATAGGGAATACAAAATAAGAATTATTTAGTAGAGTATTTCGATACCACAAGGCGTTGGGGAGCCTCTGGGTTGTATGAGAAGTGAAAATATCAAGTTTTTAGACATACAACATATTTTCAGAGAAACACAAATCGAGGCGTTGTACACGTCTTTCTCCCGTCTCCCATCACACATTTGAAAACCTTAGCAATATGGAAGGGCAAGGATGCTTATAACAGTCTTCATGCGTTTTAAAAATATGAAAAGACTTACCCAGTTGCCTCTTTTGCACTGACTGACAAAAAAACAAAAGCGAATCCCAATTGGTAGGAGCTGCGCATGCGCATTGTGACATCATGGCTGAAGGGTGTTCATAGCAGATACACGTGTGTTGAGCTTAATGGCCATATGGTTTTGTTAAAGAAGATGGAGAGAGGATGACTATCGCCTCTTATTTCCGGTGCTGCGCTTAATGACCATATGGTTGCCATATGGTCTTCTTAGAGGAGATGCAGGGAGGCTGTCTGTCGTCTCTTTCATTTCCGGTGCATGTGTAGCGGATACACGTGTGCTGTGCTTAATGACCATATGGTTTTCTTAGAGAAGTTGGAGAGAGGGTAACTGTCGCGTCTTATTTCAGGTGCTGCGCTTAATGACCATATGGTTGGCACATGGTTTTCTTAGAGGAGATGGAGGAAGGCTGTCTGTCGTCTCTTATTTCCAGTGCTGCGCTTAATGACCATATGGTTGCCATATGGTCTTCTTAGAGGAGATGGAGGAACGCTGTGTGTCGTCTCTTTCATTTCCGGTGCATGTGAAGCGGATCCACGTGTGCTGAGCTTAATGACCATATGGTTTTGCTAGAGAAGTTGGAGAGAGCGGGAGGGTGACTGTCGCATCTTTTATTTCCATTACATGCAAGGGGGACTGCATTCTGAGTTTGTCTGTTGAGTAGACTAGACGTTAATTTGATGCTGTCTGATATTAACTTTTTGTCTCCTATATTTCCAGATTTGGAATTAATATTCAATGATCACGATGTTATTATTGGATATCCTTGAAAATAAGGAAAAGCAAAGTAAGTTGAATTATATTCGTGTCATGTTAATTTACAGTTTTGACTTAATTCTTCCAAATACACATGCGTGATTTTTAAACAACGAAAACAATCTATCTGACTAATGAAAATTCTTAAAAGCACAAGAACAGCATTTTACAGTTTTGATTTAACTTTTGCAATTACACCTGATAATTTTACACCATGAAGAGAAGCTAACTAATGAAAATTCTTAAAACAAAAAGAACAACATTTTAGACTATCGACTTAACTGTTTCAAAAAGAAAATTTTTAGACGAAGAGGAGAATAACATTTCAAAACTTTGAATTTATTTCAGAAATGAAAAAATTTACAGGCAATTGTTTTAAACACACTTGGATGTCGGAAGTGAACTTTAAAGAAAGAGTAACATAGTTGTTTATTAATTAAAATAGTAACAGGGTTTGAAGAATGAGAACTCAAGATGGTTTTCCTTTTTTATTACATATCTCATCGACGGTTGAGAAGATATTTACCTAGAGGTTTCACCTTTCAGTTGAGAGACTATGTGAGGTACTACATACAACAATGCTAAGACAAAATTAAAAAAAGTTTAACGATAGAAAGTACTTTAGTTTCTTTATTTGAGAGAGAAAAAAAGTTTGTCTCTACAAAAGTTTTGTTATCAATGTTTTAGTTTACCAAAAAATAACATACAAAAGTTTGTCTGCCTCTGCATAATATCTTTAATATAGTACATGGACAAAAAAAATGCTAAGACAAAATAAAGAGGTTTAAAGATAAATTCACAAAGTAATTTCACATATCTTTAATATAGTACATGAAGAAGAGAAAAAATGATAAGACAAAATAGAAAAAGTTCAAATATAAATTCATAAAGCATTTGCAGTTTGTAGCTTCAGAAAAAAAATCATAAGAAAAATTTAGGGTTTCTCACTTTCACCAAAAAATCTTAAGAAAAAAGTTTGGAACAAAAAAAAGTCGCCAGAAAAAATTCTTTAAAATAATCGTAAGAAATAAAAAATAGTTCGCAGCTTTGCATCAAAAAAATATTTAAAAAGTTTGCAACAAAAAAAATTTGGAACAAAAAAATTGTAACAAAAAATTTCTAACAAAAATTTATAAGAAAAAAATCGTAACCAAAAAAAAAGTTTTAGTGTTTTGTTTTACAAAGAAGTTTTCTTAAGAAAAAAAATAGTTTGCAACTTTGCATCAAACAAGTGTTTTCAGATTTTCCTTCACAAACGTTTGGTTCTCAACTTATATTTTGTAACTTGTACGAAAATTATTCACTGCAATATCCATAGGGAAGAGTAGAATAATCTTCTTTGTTTGAGGGATTAAGCTTCCCTCGCTTATTATTGACCATTCGATGTGTTTTGTACTGTCCTTTGGAAACGATTTTGTATCCTGCTTTACGCAATATATTGGTACCACTAAAGATTTAACGGCTATCATACTTTTCAGTGACCAAATTGTAATAGTGCTCGTAATTTATTTGCTCTTTCGCTCGATAATTCAAAGTTATACCACGAACTTTGTAAACATACTTCACTTTATCATTAAGAAGATTCTTTATAACATAGCAATAATTTTTGCACCCAATCCAACGAAATTTTGCATCTCCCACCCATCTTCTATTTCATTAGTCAATTCTCCGAGGTAATTTCCAGTACGTAGTAATAATGGTTCATCTTTTTTCTGCACGTATATAACTGAATCTGTGTCACAATATATGAGACGTTCTATACCTACAGTGTCCAGTAATTCATATAAACGAACTCTAGCCCACGAGGATATGAAAGCTGCTACTCCTACATTGGTAAAAGCGTGAGGTGAAATTTCATTTTCAAAGTCTTTATACGTTACTTGTAATTTGTTTTGTCCTATAGGAATCACATGTTGAACTTCCAAATGAGGCGAATGTAAGATTTCGAAAAGCTTTTTCGATCACTAACAATGCGAGTTTGTGGAAGGTCCCATCTTTGTCGCCATTTTTTCCAAATAAAGCATTTAAAATATTTTTGAAATATGTCTCAACCCTGCATTATATTGGATCTTATCATATTGAAGTGAAATACCTTCAT
>JAGDQP010030203.1:0-22781 GCA_022664845.1 Lepisma saccharinum | reverse complement strand
TGTCTTCCCGTTTTCCTCAATCTCCTGAGTCTTCTGCGTCAGATATTTTCGCTTTTTGTTTCTGAACCCGAGTGTGGCGTTTCGTTTCGCGTTACTGTAGTGGTTGGTATTTGCTTCGCTTTTATTACTTAGCCATCGTTGCCTTGCTTGTTTTCGTTCCTCATGAAGTTTAATGCATTCTTCATCAAACCAAGGTTTGTTTTTCTGTTGTTTCTTTTCACCTACGCGTTCCTTCGCTGCGCTCTTAATTGTTTCACGAATTGCCTCCCACATCTTACTTACATCAATTTCATTATTAATATCATCATTATTATTACTCGAGTCGGCTAGGATTTCGAACCTATTTGAGAGTTCGAGTTGGTAATCTGCTCTTATGCTCGGATTATTTAATAGTTTCACTTCGAATTTCAGTTGTTTTGATCCCTTGCTTTCTCTGTTCGCGACGCATAACTTTTCCCTTATTTTTGTGATCACTAATTGATGATCGGTGTCACCTTCCGCTCCTCTGTACGACCTAACGTCCATTATGTTGGTGTGTCTTCGTCTGTCTGCTAATACGTGATCGATCTGGTTGAGAGTTTTGCCGTCCGGAGATACCCATGTGTATTTGTGTATGTCTTTGTGTTCAAAGTATGTGCTCTTTACCAGTAAGTTTTTCGAAATCGCGAAAGTTATCAGTCTTTCTCCATTGTTGTTGGTCTTTTCGTGAAGACTGTATTTGCCTATAGTAGGTCTATATTTTTCTTCCCTCCCTACCTTTGCATTGAAATCACCCAACACAATTTTCGAATTATACTTCGGTAATCGGTCAAACAACCTTTCTAGCTCATCGTAGAATATATCTTTGTCGTTATCAGTAGCCACCTCGGTCGGAGCATAGACGTTTAATAAAACTGTGTTACCCCATCGAGTACGTATCGTAACGTACGATAGTCTTTCGTTTACGAACTCTATATTCTGAACCGCCTGAAGGATACTATTCTTAATGAGGAACCCTGTTCCGAAATCGTGAGACTGTGTTCCCCCGTAGTAGAAAGTGTACTTGCCCTGTGGGATGCTATCTTCACCCTCCCACCGAACTTCTTGTATCGCTAATATGTCTAGCTCGTACTTCTCGGTCTCGCGTACCGCCACCTGAAGAGCGCCCGTTTGGTATAATGTTCGTACGTTCCACGTTCCTATTCTAAGGTATTTCTTAATCCTGTTCATAGAGCCCCCTGAAGCAGTCCCAGCCCGGAGATCCGAATGAGGGACTAGTTTACCTCCGGAATATTTTACCCCAGGAGAATCCATGAACCATCTGTTACTATTTCTTGACAGGTTTTAGCGGTGTAGAGTTGTCAGCTCTACGACCTCGCAGTAAAGGTAGACATTCAAGATGTCGCCCTCTGTCCATCTCTGAGCCTTGCCGATGTCATTCATCTTCAGCCTCAGAGTGGTAATGGTGATGCTGCTTCCCCTCACCACGATATTTTTGTTCGGGGGTTATCTTCCCCTAGCCTTTGTAGATCCCTCTACTAACTGCAAGGCAGCAGTACTGGTTTTGGTCCGCCCCGGAATATTTCCGGTACCCACCATATCTGGTCGGCATTCCCCTATCCGCCACCTGGGGAGGCGCCTGGTGGAAGACCAGTAACTCCAATTTAACTGTTCATTGAATTATTGTTACTCCTACTCCTGACAGTTATGTAATCCCGCACGGTTTTTCCAAATCGCTCCGCATTCGGAATCTACTTGACATATGGACATGCAGTAAACGAATTATTGTTACCTGTCTCGAAGACGTTTCATTTATGCCGTTTTTGACCCTACTTTACTTGGAATATTTTTTGGGAATCCCCTTTTTCCTTTGGGGAATCTCATGCGCCCTGCTTGTAGGAGTTTCAAACATGCATTTTTGGATAGCCCGGGTGTGACTTCCTCTAATTTATTCTCAACCGCCTACTCTCCGCCTTTTCGTATTCGAAATAATCAGCTCTGAAGTTCATTTTCCCACGGTTTCGGCAGCCTATAGCTCAGAAAGTACTTAATATTCGACACCCGTTTTTATCACGTTTTTCTTAGTTCGATTTCAGGTACTCACCCTTAAATTTTTTGCACGCATTAAGGGAACACCCTATATATTTAGTGAAAGAAATAGAATGAACCGTCTTTTCAAAGAAAAAAATCAGTTAGGTTAATCTTTAAAATTCATTCATAAGCACGAACCAACTATGACAGTCATATCTATAATGCTCTCAAGAATACATTGTAGAACACTGTCTAGCTGTACCAAATCGTTATTTGCTTTAAAAAAATTATGGGAAACTCTATAAAAATTAATGGTAGCTAAATGTAATAAATAAAATTGAAACAGAATCGGCATTTATTAGTTCCATAGAGTGCAAACATATTATGTATATTTTTAAACGGTTTAGCGGTAAGCCTGTGATAAACCAAAACAAAAAGAGAAACTTTTCTTTCTAGTCTTTCTGGATCTCGACATAAGAGGGGTGATTGATCACCATAATTGGTCCGGCGATTTGCCACTAAGATGGACAGGACTTCAGGAATTTACATTTTATAACACGAGAGATCCACTGTAGTAGGGCGTGTAGTAGAGGGGAAATGTACTGTGATTCTCTCACCCCTTCTCTCTTCTTTGCCTCTTTGAATGTGTGTGTGTGTATCTTATCCAGCGTAGGATCATTATCACAATCTTTACCTCCGCGCGGCACTATGTTGCTTTTACGTTACTTGCGGTATAGTTTCAATGAGATAACTGGCCGAAAAGAGCTCTTTAAAAGAGAGAGGGCCACACTGAAAAGGAGAGAAAGAGGGAAAGGAAGAGTGGCGCACAAACGAGAAGAAAGAGGAGGGATGTGTATGTTTGCTTGCGAGACTGGAATAGGAACTGGCTGTAAGATAAGAGATTGTTGGACGAGCTTAATTGTTCATATCTCTGACTCGAAGCCATAATTTCTGAGAAGACTAATTGACCATTAATGTAACCAGGATAGGAAACAGTGGAAGGAGAAGGTAGATGATGGTGAAGTGCAGGAGGTAGAACGAACAGAAGGGGGATAAAAATGGAAAACAAAAGTTAGGAAACGGCCCTCCAGCACGAAATAGCTACATAACAGCATTTGAAATATCATTTTCAGTAAAACTGGAAACTACTTCGTTATATTTGAACAGAGAGAGGGTGAGAAAGAGAGTTTGTGTGTATAGATACACTTAATGAATAATATTACAGTTAATATTGATCATATACAGATTTGAAATAACTTATTAACATTTTTAGTACAAAATACAGAAATAATACATAATTTCATAAGCAGATACTTAAATCCACAAGTGGCTTTGATTCTTTCGTACCATGCTCATCCTTTGGTTGACTGTGTTCGACATTATATATATTTGTATTAAATGCATTCTTGTTTTTTTCAATGGTAGTTTAGGTCATTTAGATCCTGCTATACTCAATTTATGGTTTGACTGTCCTGCACTCGCATAGCAAACTTTACACTCTAAATGGTTTATTGTAATTGCAGCTTGGCGCAGTAAGTCCCTGTTAGTAACTGCTTACTCTGTCTGTGGGAGGGGAACGGGAAAGTTAACCTGGTTTTGATACGAGTACTGTTCGAACATACTTGTGTAAAGACTGAGGGAAAAACAGAGTCACGATGGCCTGTGAAAGTAAACTTCGAACTCCTTCCTTCTGCCAACGCTGACACATTCAAATCCTTGTCTCCAGAATACGAGCTTGGTTGCGTGTTCTTGAAACATATAACTATTGTGCTACTTGAGAAACTCGAATCAGATTTCTACCATGAGTTCTTGATAACTAGAAGTATTTTTAAAGCCATACAAATTAAATTCGTGATTCCAATTCTCGTTTTGAATTCCTTTATGCAACCGTCTCTTCGGAAGTGAACAAATCGACGAATTATTGGGTCATATGACATTCCTGTCGAACACACGATGACACTACAATACAATGATCGCAATTTGAATTTATTTTATGGAATTCAGGGTCTAATGTTCATGCAGAGATAGAGTAGGGGAAAGGATGAGGGAAGAAGTCGGCCACGGCTTAAATTTGCCTGTTCTGAATAAGGATAAACCTCAGTTAGGATAGTCGATGGCTGGGACTGAGACCAAGGCCTATCGAATGTGACGCCTACACCCTACCACTGAGCTACGGCTGCTGGATACAATGATTGGCCATAGATCAAACTAGGAAATTGACTAATTTCTTTTAACTCTGCACCTCTATCAGTTCCAATTACAGGAGTATCGCTAGGAAATAAGTAGTACAGAAGTCATGTTGCTGTTTTCGTAATAAAGCAGAATATATTATGCCCGAATAATGTTCACCCATGCAAAAATAAAACGAAAAAAAAAATATTTTGAGCTAGATTTTGTGATCAATATCGAAAATAATTTTCTAGTTCCACATCTATCTATTTCAGTTGCTTACCCAAAATCATGCAAACACACACTCATATATAGGTGTGTGTATTTGTGTGTTACTTTTACATCAGTGAAGCAAACAAACTAGCATCAGAGATGTTTAATTCTGTGATGCGCTGTTCAGTTGTAGTTCCATTTTTCATTTCATAGACAAACATATCAGCACAGAATTTATTAACTTAAAACCTCGTTAACTGTGAAAGCTGGTCGTGAGGATAAAAAGAAAAAAAAGAAGCAAAACAGCTTATTGGTGATCAATGGATTTTGCGTGCTCGTAATTATTGATTTTGATCCACCTCGATATACACTCTATATAATATCTCTCAAAGCTTGAATTCGTACAAGCAATAAATGGTGATACTTTAGGCTAACATACGTTTCGAGATGAGTGGAAGCGTATGGAAGTGATCGCATAACAGCTGCAAAATGCTGGGCAAATTGTAGCTAATCTGTTCTGTTCTTGTGAATTCCATGCTAATTTAATTGAGAGGTGGGGGGAATCAAACCGAAGTACTTAAAAACAAAGTGCAAACATGTTTTAATACTATTTTGTGGATGTTGGACTACAAAATTAGACTGATCCTTAATTTGCTAACATTACAAAAAAGTGACCTACGGTCATTACATTATTGGCATAGATTTTATTTCATTACAACATGTAAAATTTAAATGAATGCAACGTTACAAACACAATCCTGCTGAAAATTACTTGATCGAAAGGACTTGTTTATCCAATAGAGAAGTTGTTCTCTAAATACTTTAGCTATCAGTGAAATAAATTATAGACACTCTAAAAAAAAAACTAACAAAAATTAAAGAACATAAATATATTTTTCATATTTAGTTTTTGAGCTGGAATCTCATTAAACTCACTGAGAGAATGGTATTTTTGTTATTTATTAATTTAACATTATTTGTAAGCTATTGTTGTCCTAACAAGGCAACCGTCCTGGCTGACCCCTCTGGATCCCGGAATTACCTATTGATAGTTCTTGTGGTAAGAGGAATCTGGGCAGATATCATAGGCGTCCAATTTATTCAGGATGCAAAGAAAGTGTGGGGAGTAAGTTTAGAAACGTCATCCATCGTGTGGATATAGCCATATGAAACAGAAACCAATTGATAAAGAGCAATCCAATGTTCCGACAAATGATGAAGAAGAGAGAGAAATAACCTGTTAGAATTTAGCGTCAGCATAAGAATAATCTTGAAAGCCGCCATCTTGGATTTGAATTGAGAATTTTTATTTAGAAGGGTATTAAGTGAAATATCGTTTTAGGCTACCTCATTCCGAGAAATATAAACGTGAAGTCGCTTTTAACTACATTTATTTGTTTAGAAGGCAAGGACTCTGCAATTTGGGATTCGGCGTTCAATATGTTCTCAAAGTGGCTGCCATAGCTGACTCCTATTGATTCAGTGACACCCATGGATAGCCTGGTTAAGAAGGACCTGGTCTGGTATCATAGGAGCACCGTGTACACAGAAAATATAAGTATATATATATATATATATATATATATATATATATATATATATATATAGAACAGTTAATAAAGAGCAATCCCATGTCCCGACACGTGATATAGGAGAGACTTATTGCATGTCACCAGCATAGCGCCCACCTTCAAATTCACCCTTAGATTTGACTAAGGTTTTTAAATAGGAAGGTGAAAACATCACATATTAAGCTAGTGATACAAGTATGCATTCTGTATACATAGGACACCTCTGATACCAGTCAATGTTCCTCTTATCGTAAAAGCTATCCATAAGAATCACCAATTCCAGTATCCATAGGGGTCGCCAATGGCCACCAGTTTGAGAACTTGTAGTACGACGCTAAATACCAAATTTCATGGTGTTTACCTCCTAAATAAATAAACGTAGGTAAAAACTGCCTTCACATTTAAATTAATGATGCAAGATTATGCTTCTAACCAGGTTACCAATCTGTCCTATCATGTATCCGGATATTGGATTACTATTTACTAAGTATTTTTTTTATATGGGCATTGTCACATTGATGGACCATCCGTGGACTTATGCAGATACACTTTCTGTACACATTGTATAAATGGAAATGCGTATAATACCTAGTCAGATTCTTCTGACCCTAAGGGCTACCCACGGGTTTTGTCAATTTCCCGATCCAGAGGGGTCAGTAATGTCCGCTACACGATAGCATGTATTAGGAAACAAAACCCCAAACACTAGGTTGTCTATTTCCTAAACAAATAAACGTAGGTAAAACGATTTCACATTTAACTTTCTCAAAAGACGGTAACGTAAAACAATGTCACATGATTCCCTTCCCATTTAAAATTTTCAACCTAAATCCGTGATGGCGGCTTTCAAAATGGTTGCCATGTTAGTGATATACACTAAAAGATAACCCCTCTCTTGTATATCATGAGTCGAAATATTAGATTGCTACTTTTCATTTCGTTTTTATTTCATATGACTATTGCAACACTGATAGGCTTGACTTACACACCTACACTATCTGCGCACCCTGTATAAATTCAACGCCTATTATAGCTGGACAGGTTCTTCTTAAACTTAGGTCTATCAATAGGTATTCCCTATTTTTGGATCCAGAGGGAATCAGCCGGAAATGATATAACTCTCTGCGAACAAGTGTCGGAGAATAAGAATTGGAGAGGAACCCTTTATTTTAAGTAGTGCCTCTAATTCGCTAGGCACAAACACAAAAGAAGGAGGTACTAACCATAGAATAGGCATACATTTTTATGCCTTTTTACTCAAACTACCAACTGGGTGAGTATAATGGTTAAACTTTTTCTTGAAGTTATTCTAAACGAAATTGACAATTAATGGAATTAGGAGGGCATCTGTACCCCTATTTCCACAGCACGCACACCTATGGTGAAAATATTTGATTCAAAACAGTTATGCAAATTAGGCTAGGTCTTTTACTTCCTCCAATAAGAGCATGCTATTTTAACATGACACTGTAGAGTACTTCAAGTTTATCTTTGCAATTTTATACAATCTGAAATATTAAACAAAATTTAAATCCTAGAATTTTGTAACATTACAAATAAACTTGTAAAGGTTTATTGAGTAGCAACTATTAAGTAGATTTGTGCCGATTAGAGAAGTTGTAACATATTTAATTAATTAATTTACTTAAATATTGTGGCCATTATTATTCACTTGCTTAGTTCATTTTGGTAAGCAAATTCCCTTTTAGAACTTAGTTTCGTCTTTAACTTCTTAGAATATTATTGCGACGGTTTGTTTATCTTTTCAAAAGTGAATATTATTCTATATAATTTATCTCTGAATGCTTAAAGAAACGATGAGATGATTTCATTACACTTTTAAAATGTAATCATACCTAGTTTTACATGCAACACAAATGTCATAGTCATGTGACTTGTATAAGAAAGTATGATATCAAATAGCTTATCACTGTTTACATATCCATTCAACAAAAATATGTAAAAAGTATTTTTTATAAATCATTCCTGCTTTGAATTTGAACTTATTTATTGCTATTTGACATCTATGACTCAGAATGAAGACGTTTCTCTATACTTTTTTTTTCTATATGTGAAGGACCACATGAATAGAACCTTAGAAAAAAATGGACGAAACGTTCTTTAAAGTTTAAAATTCTCTGACAACCTATTTCTGCAAATATTTTAAGCAATCCTGCTTAGAAGTTTACAAAACATGAACTGCTGGGAAAATAACAAATTTAGTATAATGTCTAAACTTAATTAAAGAATCAAATTCTTTCTACATAAAGCCTTTTCTAGCGAAGCCATATCATTAAGTACATATAATTAAAATATTGTAAGGGGACTATAACGGAAAGTCCTTTACAAAATATAAAAAAATAATAATCGAAGTATCCATTGAAAAATTGTGTCCGAACAAACATAATATATTACATATTGAAGTAGTTTAAGAAATAAGGCATAAAAGATCCTACTAAAAGATAGATTCCTACTACAGATTTATGTCAAGATTCAAGCCTAAAGAAATTCCTTAAGCAGAACAAATCCTACAGTGAGATCCGCACGAACTTTCAGTTGTTTGGAACACAATAATACATAATTTTAGGTAACAATTTATCATTTATATCAGAGCAGAGTTATATTATATTAAGAATACACTAATGCGTGCCATCAACGATCAGACGTCATATATAATTTTTGTCATCTTTGAAACATTTGCTAACACTTTCTAACTTTTGCAGAATATGTAGGAACCAAGAAGGAGTGACAAGAAGAAAACAAAAAAGGAAATAAAACCAAGAATACATCTTCTGGGTTAATCTACAAGTTTTTTGGTCAAGTTTCTCTGTTGCTGCTACTGTTAGCCAAAGTCTGGTTAAAAGAAACGACGGTGGGAGCAGCAAACTTAAGCGGCTTGAGCTCAGGTAAAGTCTCCGTGGGACTATCTATCACATGCTGACCGTTACGTGACTGAGGGCCATATCCGACAGAAGGCAAGATTCTGGAAGAGTGATATTTTCAACAAAACCTTTGCTCTTTTGTCTACTACTACTACTACAAAAAACCTTGCACGTTAAAAATCTCAAGGACAGTCAAGGGAATTCTCGCACTTAACCTGTTCTGTTTCTTTGATTGCCTCCAACCACTTATTTCGGCTTTTTACTCATCCCCGCTGTTTGATTTCTTTCTGGTCTCCTTTACTTTGCTTTCTTTTGTCATGAAAGTAGGAAAACTGTGATATATGATATAACGTAGTCTTTTGACCTCTCTCTCTTAACTTTTAAACTATTACAATTAACTACATTAATAATGAGAAAGGAAATTTAACCAGTAAAGCAAACCTAACCAAGCTTATGATAAATTGTACTCGAAATTTTGAAAACTCAAAAAATAAACAGCCTGCTATACTGATTAGGAGAAACAGATTCATTGGAGGTCAGTGCAAATTAACAAGTACACGTAACCTTCTCGCAGCGAGCAGCATATTTCAATGGTTAACGTGAAGACCTTCCACTTTACTTAAATTGTTTTTAATTTGAGTTTATTTATGGCTTTTAATGCACTTTAGCTCAGGTCACTCGTTGAATTATTTACCTTCTGAACGATCTGGGTGTCTCTAACGAAGGACGTACATTTTTGGATAGTGAATTCCAAACCATTGCATTTGATGGACCTATGGAAGAGTGTCCTAATATCTCGGCCAACGAAGCTTCAGTAACAAACTCGTGACTAACAAAATACTGAATAAACAAACTTGAAGCATACTTGGACACATTAATAAAACATGAAAACACTGTTTGCATAGTACGACCTCCTATTGTTCCTGCTATTATCCTTAGTTATGCGGTTAAGACTGTTTCTTTTAACTTTTAATTAGTAATTGTTTTGCCAAATATTTATTGCAACTTAATACTAATGATTTTACTGCGTCTTTAAGCTGGCTATATAATATAAAATGTTAAACATTAAACAGTTCGTGGAGAAAGTGGCTGAGAAGAAACTGACACTGTACTAATTTGAAGTTAACATCTAGTCATTTACCTAAACTGAATGATGGAAACAAGTTAAAATCCCTGTTCAAAATAGTCGGTCTTGGCACTTAAAGTAAAATAGTTCTAATAATCCGGACTCACTGATCCGTAAGTAGCTACCAAAACTGAGCGTAGTCATAACGTAGGTAAGATTCTGGCGGCACATGTGCACAGTCCCACGTCTGGGCTCCGCCTCACTTGTTTCTATTGTATTGCAGTGCCAGGTTAAACACACATTACATTCTCATTAATTCATTATTATAGTTTTTGTGTACTTACAAAATCATTGCCATACATTTTGTTTTCTACATGGTATTTTAAAATATGATGAATTAATTCCTGATTTCGCTCATGATCATTTACGAACACAGGTTGATTTACAACAAATTTGTTCAATTTCAATTTTAACTATGGCCTTTAGGCATCTAAGGCTCATACCGGGATAAGAAGGGGAAAGAATACAGGAAAATATCGGCCAGGGCTTATGTTGAAGGTGCCAACCCGGCAATTTTGCCTGGTGTGACTGAAGGAAAATCCTGGATAAACCTCAGTCAGGAAGGTCGGTCGCTAAGATTAAACCCACGACCTCCTGAATGCTACGCCAACGCTTTACCACTATGTTGATTTACCTGAGGGATCTAAAGGATATGCAAGTGAATATTATTTATTTTAAATTTACAAATCAAAATCTTTCTATAACTTTTAGAAAAAAAAAACAGTTATCATAAGTTATGAAAAGGATGCAAATAAACAAGTATTGTTAACAATGTACTTGTATATAAGAGAGGAAGAGGTTTACTCTGATATGTTGCTATTATATTAATAACAATTTCCAACTCTCCTATTTATTTTAATTAGAAAAGTTAATAATAATAATTCATAAACAGTATAAATGAGTTAAAAAGTCAAAATCAATTTCTCATATTACTCTATAATTAAATGAACGGTTCTCATAGAAGCCTCATAATACTACAAACAAAACACGATCGGGGCCATAGTATGAAAATGAACTTAATTTTTTGATCCATGCCCTATTATGATTAACACATATATGTACACATTACACACAGGGAAATTGTATATAACAGAATAAAACAGCTGAAATGTAGGATACAGTAAAACAGTAATATTACCACAGAACCTAATCCAGGTAAATAGTGACTTTCAATCAATTAATTTATCTCCAGTTTAGATACCAATCGACGAGTCAATTAATCATGGGAATAGGAAATGGAAATTTAATGTGACAAACGTAGTGTTTCCTGTGATATCCTCTCTGTTCCCTTTCTACCCAAACCATTCCAATACCTGGAACGTGCAAACAACGTTTTGCGGTCAATTTCAATAAAAGAAATATATGCTAATTGAGGAGAATCAATTACATGGTTGAAATTTGATAGCATATAATTGATTAATCGACTTATGTATTAGGTACCATCATATAAAGGTATTTCAAATCATTGTAATTCTATTGAGATTACCAGAGAAAATATCTTCTTGTGTGAGCAACATTGGAAAACATCCTTGTACAGTACGTATGAATTCGTATGAATTACCTTTATTGGTTTAAATACAAGTAAATAAAAACATTTAGGTCAGATATGTTTCGTTCTTGCAATGTATTTCAGTTAAAATTTTCTGAAGTTTTATTTTTATTGTTTGCATAACCTTCACTATATTAAAAATAATCCTTAAAAAGTAAGCTTACATATTTTGCGCTTTCAATTTAAAAGAAGCTGAAATATGTGTGACAAAACTAATATTTACGTTACGACAAAATTGACTACAGTAACGTTTAGGAAAATTGAAAAAAAAAAAAAACTTAGAAAAAACTCTGCCATGAGACCTTACATAAACAAACGGATAGTGAAGCGGGTAATATCTCAATAAGTAGAAACGGGACACGAGGCCTTTCATTAACAAACTGTATTTGTGTACATACGCATAACATTTTTAGAATAGGGTGAAGATCGAAACAAATGTAACAAGAGGCCTTTCATAAAGAAAAGATTAATTTATATAAATACTGTCATAACATTAAGTATTATTGATAATTTTTGATTGGATTACAAGAACATTTTTTAACTGTACTACTTAACATTACAGTGTGTGTACAGTGGTATGTCGTGAGCTCCATGTTCCACAACAAGACTTTGCTGAACATGATTTAACTCGTTATAAAATTTGAGAAAAATACTATTACTTCACGGAAAAGATCCTGGTCTACTATAAGTAAAAATCGTGTTATGAATATCAGTGGGTAACTAATAAGTGTGCTAATAAACATGTAAAATAGTGCTAAATAGTAGATTATTGTCTAAGAAAAGTAATAAAGTTTGCCATTTTGCCCTACTTCTCGCTGCGTTCCGTTAAACTTTTAAATTCCTCTGTTTACACAAATTTACTTTTGTTACCCTAAACTTTTTTTTTTCTCTGGACCGTTTATTTGTATTTGTAATTTATACTTTCGAGAAACAAAACTGTATCGCAAACTTTACATTTGTGAAATTTTACTATTATTAAAGTTCATTTTTGTCAAGAACTTTTACTTGGCCTGTGGAAGAACTAGTCCGTAATCGTCTAGCAAGTCGGGAAAATTTATTGAAAGTGGTTAATAGAATTGGAATCCGCTCCGGCTTTTCAAACCTAGCCTGCTGTCCATAGTATCCCAAATTAGTAGCGCACTTGAGATCGTGAAAGAGATCAAAAATCATTACATGGATAGTTTTGAAAAGTATGGATGTTAAATATAGAGAAATGGAAAGTATATGGCTACCTTACTATTTTTTTTATTATTGAAATCAACACATATTTTGTGAATTTCGAAAAAAAATCAATATATTTTACAGGCATATAGTGTAAAGTATTAGAGGAGATATAAAAATTAGCTGTGTTTATTCTTGGTAATACTCATCTTCCATGCAAGGGCATATTCTTTTCCTTTAGGTATTAATTTTATGTTTTTAAAAGAAAGTCGATTTCATTCTTTGGTGATTTACTTAGCATGCACGGAAAGTGTCTGTTACCTAAAAAAAACTTTCAATTACATAATAATATACATGAGTTGTAGATGTTAGGCAAACAATATTAAAAAATACAGCTACAAATGGTGGAGTGAGGGGAAGAATTAATATACGCTAATACAAAGGTATTATTATTAACACTACATTAGAAACAAGATGAATTGACAGACCTCATATTTAATTGAAGGGCAAGTTCAAAATTTTAAACTTATGATTATTCATATTTTTACTAAACTAAAATGACAAATCAAACCAGTGGACTAACCTTAAGTAAGGCAGTTAAGTCAATTAACTTTAAGTAACATGCAATTGCAATTAAGTAAACAATTAGACGTAAATTTCCCATTATTGTTGCAAAACCTTTTGCGTGCAATATTTATCTGTAATTTAGATGATTTTTGAACGTAAAGCTTAAAACATATGTTCCTTGCAATATCGATGAAATTTGTATTAATGCGTTTAATAACAATACACATCTAATGTATTTCCTAGAGCAAGTATTGGGGTAATTTTCCTGTAATAATACAGTTTCTAACGAAAAAGAGATAATGTCAGAGGAGAACTCTCTTTTATTTTTTTCACTTATAGCGAACTTGAATCAAGAAACTTTACGTTGAAAATAAATTAGTCTGGGATTTAGAAAAGTACAATATTCTCTAGAAAATACTCATTTATCCTTAATTAAATTCATACTTAAAAGTATTCAAAGAAATGGACATACATTTTCCGAAATTAAAATAAAGAGTGTAACTTTAATACTGAAAAGGAATACCCACAACTATGCATTCTATTAAATATAAATATTTTTTTTTGTTTACATACAAGTTAGGAAATCATATCAAAACCTATCACAATAATATAGTATTGAAGAGCTGGTCGAAAACTTTATTAGTCCTTTGTATTACAGTAAATTCAACCACAATTTTCATGTAATTGTGCTTAATTTTCAGGTTAATATTAATGGAAGCCACATACTTTACAGATAATATTTATTAAGAGTGTTTTATTGTTTTTATTAAAACATTATAGCTTAGAAATCTGTAATTTTTGTTAAACACAACATATTAAATCAGAGTATTAATTTATAGAAAATATTCTTTTCAGTGTTTAGTCTACATTATGAAGAAGCATTATCTCTTTTTAATCTTTCACAGAGTCGAAAATTTAAAAGACTACTAGTAATTAATAAGTTTTCAGAGAAGCATAACTTTAATAATAGTTGCATTATAAGAGGAAATTGCTAATCAGTTGTGCTATTACAAAATTACTTGAACAGAATTAGACGATTTGACAAAACTAAGAAAATCTTTAAACATGATATTACAAATTTGTCCTCACAGCAAAACTACCCACACTATCCCTCGAGGTATCCCGCGCATAAAATTTACACGCACCGTATAGTCCTGAGTCAACAAAAAGGAAAATGCAAGAATTACTAGTACCTCAATATAAATTGTTCAAAGACAGAAGAAGCACAGGGATGGCAATGGTAGATTCAGAAGTAAACAAATTACAAACAAATAAGAATATTTACTAAAACTGTAATTTTCATAGAATGAATTATTTACTATACTACTAAGTTCACAATACAGTAATTAAAATGATTTTTTTATTCATAAAACTTACTTATACCATGTATAGTCATTTTCGTTTCAGTGTGGTTAATCACAGGAAACATATTGAATAATGTCTTCAACAGTTATCTTAACTGTTGTTTGAGAAAGGATTTAATAATAAGCAACGGTCTTTCACAGGTTGACATTCATACATTTTGATCAGGTAGCTATTATTATGTTTGCAAATGATCAGCGTGTATTTATGTTCAATAGTTCACCATGGACCACAAACTTTGCTATAGGTTAACTAATATATATGCAGTAGTTCTTGAATATATGCAAATAATTGATTAGATACTGTATGTGTGGGTATTTCCAGTCCTAACAAAGCTTGTTACATCTACCTCAAAACTCCATCCAAGCTGTTTGCTCTTTGGCCACAGACGCGTGACTGGCGCAGTTGAAACGACCATTTTGGGATGAGACCGAATCGTGATTTACTGTATATCTTCCTAATAATAACAAACCAATGAACGCAGAGAGAGAGAGAGAGGGGGGGGGGGACGAATAAAAGAAAAAGGATTTTTGTTTTTGAACCATTATGGGACTCAGAAAATTACCAGGCTTTCATAATCATATCTCTTGGTTGAAAACGATTCATCATCCATTTGTGGTTTCAGTTGAGGCTTATTTTGGTAGACATCAACTAACCAAACCTCATGAAAATTCACGTCATTGAAGGAAATTTTTCCACTATTACCACCCTCTTTTGAAATGAAAAGCTTTTGTAAGTTTTCTATGTGGCTAGTATTATCTTTTTGAGGCTCCGCTTTTTTTTTTCATTGCTACGCGATGTTAAACAACAATATTTATTTGCTTGAATGATGAAAGAAGTTTGACATTTTGATTATAATATACAGGTTTTTGTATGGTAGTGGAACTTTTTCCTTGCTTTTGAACTCTTTGGATTAACGAATACCACAACCAGCAAACTAGAGTATTACTCTTGCAACGTAAACGAACTTGCACAGTAGGCAAAAAACGTCTAGTAGATTAACATATATTTTCTTCTCTGTCACTCGTACACATTGTTTGTATCCTAATTTGGAAAAACAGATATGAAGTATTTGTGTAAAAGAAGCACACAACGTTCACAGACTTCATCATCTCCCTGGTAGATCCATTTGTAGAGCACTCGATCAATCAGGGGACTGTGGTTTGACTACCTTTCAAACGGTGCCTTTTTAGCCCAATCACAGATTTTTCACAAATGATAGAAAAGAGCCTCCGTTATTCTCTCTGTCTTTTTACTTTAGCCCAAAGCGGTTGGTGGGTCAATTGCGGGCTCCAACAAGTTGGGGTAAACCGAAGCTTATTTTGCTTTATTTAGGAGTTACCGTTTTCGAGATACGGCCCAAAATCGGCCTTTTGTATGAAGACTAGCACTTTTTTTTTAATAGGCAGCCTTACAAAATAAGTGATATCAGTATAAAAAAAATCTTTGGAGTAAAGATAAGAGTGACGCAAGAATTCTACTAACAAAAGAAGTGATATCCATTTTGCGAGTTACTTTCTTTGTGTCACTATGACTGACATGTTTCCTTTGTAATTAGGAAATTTAATATCCTTCTGCCATACTGACACAAGTAAAGTAACTTTCAAAATGGATATCACTTCTTTTGTGAGTAGAATTCTTGCGTCACTCTTGTCTTTACCCTGAAGGTTTTTTTTATACTGATGTCACTTATTTTGTAAGGCTGCCTATTAAAAAAAAAGTGCATATTCTTCATACAAAAGGCCGATTTTGGGCCGTATCTCGAAAACGGTAACTCCTAAATAAAGCAAAATAAGCTTCGGTTTACCCCAACTTGTTGGGGCCCGCAATTGACCCACCAACCGCTTTGGGCTAAAGTAAAAAGACAGAGAGAATAACGGAGGCACTTTTCTATCATTTGTGAAAAACCTGTGATTGGGCTAAAAAGGTCATAACTTTTTACCCTTCACTGATTTTGACGAGTAATACACCGTTTGAAAGGTATTGAAGCGTAGATTACGATTCCGTAAGCTTCAGCCGCCTACATGGTCTGTAGTAAGTGCCATCACCAGAAATGTGAAATTATGATTTTTTTAAACCGCCATAGGCGGTCCCAGGGAGGTCCTACCGATCCATTTTTCTTTCTGTGTCTTAGTATGGCAAAGATCTTTCAAATGCAGCTTAAAGCATCAAAATCGGGCTTATAATTTCCTAGATCTGAAATTAGCTGTATATATGTGAGTGCCGCTACAGACTCGTTGCTTAGCGTCACTCCAAGAACTACCGTTCTTCGTGATTAGCTCAGACAACGAATATATGAATTGACTGAAATAAACATTTTCTTGCATAATCAGCGTAAAGCTCATTCTTGGATAGCTGATATTGATGATGATCTATTAAATTATTATAAGTGTTTTGGTTATAATGATCTCGTTCTCATATTTACATTTCTGTTAAAGTCATTGTTTAAGAAATGAGAGAGAAACGCAACATTGTGTAAATTTATTAAAGAAGAGCTAAAGAGAAAAAGGCAATTTTCCATATATTTAAATTTTTTTCCATAATTACGTATTTGATATGGAATGAAGATAAAGACATTAGGATACAATGCTCGTGCATTCAATGTTTTGCTCGTAGGAAACATTAGTCGTCTTCCCCAGCACTCATCCGCTCATAGTTACCTACATTATTTCCTGTGTCAAGAGGAATGGTCATGTACGATATCCATTGCTGGTGCTGTATCTGTCCCCTTAAAACTTCTAGGTCATTGATCAATCATTACTGTGTCATTAATACAGAAAGAGAATCACACAGAAAAAACGAATTGTTCTGTATAACTTTTGAGATTTTAACAATAAATAAATAAATAAATAAATAAATAAATATGTGAGAAGTTATAACCAACTGGTATATTTTTCGACATCAGTAATTCTGAATTATTGGACATAAAATTAATGGTATAGTTGAGTACTGTTCAAATTTGTTCAAACAGATAAAGTGGTTTCGTGTAAAGCAAGATTTTTACTTACAACTGATGAAAAATAGATTGGAGAATACCTTGTATTTTAGAGTGTCATCTTCATTAAAAGACTTTGGAATTATACAAATCTACACTTTAAATATGAGAAATACGTATATTGAAAATATTTTTATTGTTTGAAAGCACTGATTTGTTGAGATATATGTACGAAACATAAAACACATAAAAGAGACTGATGTAATTGAACTGAAGAACTGTGTTCTATTTGTGAATAGCTGAAGTTGTCACAATATACCTACTACTTGTCACGTAGTAGGTAGGCCGATCGAATTTAAGTTACCAATATGATTCTGAAGTTACTTTATAACTTTACTAACTGCTTTGCTGATCGTCGTACGTTAAAGAAAATAAATTAAAATGCTGCCCAGTACTACATTTGGTATTATTATAGACGTATTGATGGAGTACTTAGTATGAGTTTGCGTGTATGACAATTATTCTTAGTGTCCCTGACACAAACTTAATCTATCCAGTATTCAGATATCCATATAAGATATTGAATAGTCACATGATATCCAGATCCGTTTTGCCGATCTAATAAGAGTAAACGCATCTACTTTTCTGAGATAATTATTGAAAATGTATATATGCTACGTATGTGTATTGTTGAATATTAAAGCTAACGATCAAATAGTGATCTACAGAGGAAAGTTGAAAACCTCTCAACAGGTAACGTTCGGGTCACATTTTCACTCTCTTGAATTCTCAGAGAAATGGTTTGGCATTAAACTGCAATGCGTAGGCCTATGCGTTTTCCACAGTAACTAAACACCATTATTTCACTTGGCATTAAACGGCTTGTATAAACTGAAATAGTATATACATTGTTTCATATTACATTCAGGATTCTTTAGCTAGAGATGATTAATGTTGACTCAGGTTCTATACTCGTATCCGATACATATACGGTTTTTTAATTAAATACGATAAAATGGAAGATGATCTCCATTTTCCAGTGTTAAAACGAAGTCCTTCTTATTCACGTCATCTTATTCGTTTTCTGATATTCTCCTCCTCCCCCTATTCACTAGAGTATTCACGTCTCTCACTCTCTCTCTCTCTCTCTCTTCTCACACAAAGGCTACTTTTATTCACAGAGATCAGGAACTGCATGAAAGAGGATGAGGAGTGGGTAAGGAATAGTAGGATGAGAATTGGTGAAGAAGAAAAAGATGAGGAAATAAGAATTGAAAAAAATGAACCAAAAGAAAGAAAACGGATAAGATGCTCAGTGATGGAAGAAATACCCGACGGTAGCAGTAGATTTTTTGAGGAATGACTGTGGAAATATTGAACGAATCTCTATCAGTTGGATTCAGAAATAGCAGGGGGATGAAAAGAGAGAAAGGAAGAAGAAAATCTGGATATTCTCATACCGAACGCCTCCTCGAATCACAATCGCAATGTATCTCATAGCCCTTTTTTTTCTTATTTATTTTCTGTCCCTGATTCTTCTTTCAGAATATTTCACACTTCTCTACACACAACATAAGAAAATGTTTGGTTTATTCTCTCAAAGGGTCGTCGTAGTTCGTTTGTTTGTTTGTTTGCGAAGGGAACTGAATAAAGGAAAAAACAGATTTTTTAGGTTAGTGACGCAGAATGTGTGATCTCTCTTTTTTGTCTTGTTTTATATCTAAATCATTCAGTAGCGCGCTACTCTTTGATCTTCAAGTTAGGACAAGTCAGATTCTCTTTTTTTCCTCTCTTCTGGGTTCATCTGAATAGTTGACAAGAAATAAACCGTGTTGAGAAAAAGCTGCTTGAAACGGTAGTAGGTAGTTGGGCTGGCCTGGGCGGGCAGACAAGAGCTTTCGTCTGGGTTTATTTCCCGCCCAGAACCCGCCCGTAAAACGAAACAACAAGGAGTCGAAAAGGAAAAAGAGTACAACAAAATTAGCAACGAAAATATAATGCTAACCGGAATAGAGCTTAAGGATAATCGCGTACTTTACTGATAATGAAAAAAAGCACTTGAATCAGTCATGGACCCTTGTGTGCCTGATTTTTTCTATAAAATTAAGTCAGCTATATCCCAAGGGGCCGGAAGGGATATACGTATAGTTATATTATTTAGTGTTATATACAAGTTAAACAAAGATCAACGCAAAAATAAGACTTTGACTCAGTTAATAAGATTTTGAATTTGAATTTGATTTGATGGCCCTTACGTGACTTTGGCTTAGCAATGAAAGGGATAGGGTTGAGGAGAGGATGTTGGAAGGAAGTCGGCTAGGGTTTAGATTGAAGGTTCCATCCTGGCATTTGATTGATGTGACTGAGAAAAAAAAACTATTGCAATACCAGTCACCAAATACGCTCACTACAAACTTCTCACGGCTTTCCGATTGTTAAACCAGCGCTCTGCCAATTAAGTTATGGTCGCTCGATGTTCATGTTTCACACTTCTTTTGAAAACAATTAGTGTGTAAATCAATTGATATATTTTAGCTTGCTATTATATATGTTCGTATCTGTCCATTATGAATCCAGATTTGAGAAATACGATATTTGAAATCGTAAATACTGATGGCTTTCTTTAACATACAGCATGCAGGTTTGAGTGTATTCCTATTACAAGTATTAGGATTTTTGGTAATTTCGCTATGATAGCTTAAGGTTTACTTATATTTTAAGAAATGATACTCTTTGCTCAAGAAATCAGATTGCGTGGCAATAAAAACTAGCAACATATCAGCTCATTAAAAGCTGTTTTAGCTGACTCTTGTTGTGCATATCTATGTATGAGTTCAGTTTAAAACTTTACAAACACCCGCTTGGATAGCCTCAAGGTAAGAGAAAAATATTAATCTTTCTATTTACAATATGCTCTTGATCGAGGTATGATAGTGGTATTTCTGCTGGAATAAAATAAGGAACTATAATTGAAGGCTTGGCTACAAATATAAATTCCTTGGTTTTATCATTAACCTTCAACTATGGCTTCTTATTTTATGTAAACGGAAATACCACTAACATACCTCGATAATTAAGACAATATTGTAAATAGAATGATAAATATATTTCCTTGCCTTGAGGAATATCCAAGTGGATGTGCATAGCTCCAAACCGAGGACATTTTTATTCCGGTAACTAAGACCTTTTCACTTACGTTTCCATTTATAAAATATTACATAAGAAAATAAGCTGAAAGAGATTAGTGTCTAAACATAAACTGTCTCGTTTCGCAGCTACAGTCAGTGAAAAGTTTAGGAAGATGAACGTTATAGATGCATATTCACAATACAACTAAGAACTAAGCTGATGCGACGTGATATCTTCAAAGATCGGGTAATATAAAGCTGGGTAATGCTGCACCCTCTGTAGTAGGTTTGACTGTTTAAACTCTCATAAGCTGTGATCTTTTTTTTTTTTTTTGTATTTTGTAATAGGTCCTACACAACCAGTTTACTGGTTGCGATTAGTGACTTTTGATAAACATTGGAAACAAGTTACGGGCTCCAGACCACTCACATCGTATATCTTGACCGATGTTTACTATGGTTTCAACAGCTCACCAGGTAAATACCGAGTCATTACTAAAATTTTGGACCTGAGTGCCACCTTTCCTATTTCTTCTACCACAAAATAGTAAAAAGAATTAGAATTGATGAACTGAGGTTCTGTAAAGGCCAGAAATGTTTTTTTTAAAACTAAATCCGAAAATTGTTCATAAATGTGATGATGATGTTAAGCTTACATAGCGACTCTTACTGTCTCCCTAATTAAATTCTTTCCGTTTATTAGGCTCACATACCGGGGAATGTCAAATGCTATAAATATAATTCTAAGATTAAATAATAAACGGAATGAAAAAGAGCGTAAAATAATATGGCTATCTGTAAGGACAGCATATTGTGTTTTTGTAATAATATTTAAACCAATAATGTTTGAACAGTGAACAAAAGTTTTTTTTTTTTTTTTAAATAGTGACCAATCATAAAGATGTAATGAGGAAAATAAAAAATCCAATATGGGGTTTATAAAGATGGCGGTATGGATTAGAATAGCATACGACAAACTATTTAAGAAAAGATCCACGATTTTAGACTCCAAAACCTGCGAATGAGAAAATTTTAAAGAAACCTAATATGGGGTCTTTTTAAAAGCTGGCGAGAAATGCCGGAGTGAGAGGAGGTGGGAATTTTCAGGATATGATCAGGGAAACATGGTGAACACATCCCAAATGTTTTCGTTTTGTTATTCATTTTGTCTAGGTTTAGTCTCAAAATTCGGACTAAATGCACTGGACTAATGATCTGATCTCACCCAATTGACCCGGTGGCAATATCTTGATCCTGTAACCGGTCTTGTTTCTTTACAATATCAATCCATATTATAATGTTAGATTCCTTGACAAGTGAGCTATGTATGTGAATTTCATATTCAAGAATTTTAAAAGATTTTAATACTTTTATCCTATTTAATACTTCAAACCAAAAATTCTTTCAGAATAGCCTTTCCGAGGGGGCTTTGCACATGCTCGGTGGCATTTTTGTCTTTCCGGTAATATGAGACTATTTTCGTATGTTATTACTATCGTTAGAAACTTTTCGGCGTCGCATATTTTGTACTCTGGGAAGTAACACCTCTGCATCCGGTCACCGCAGTTGGAAAGAATGTTCAAGCGCAACAGTGTAATAATAAGAATGAAATCTCTGCTTCGTCCTCCGGGTCACTGGATCAGACTGGGTCTGAAGCATAGACCCAGTGACCCGGTCCAAACTGTGACCCGAATGACCCGATTGATCTGGTGATGTGTTTCAGATCTGTTAAGAAACTGACTTTGCAAAGTAGCCTCAATGCAACACTCAGAGAAAAGAACCACCAGACGCAACATATTTAGAAACAAGAAAATTGACAACTCCTTGTATAGCTCCAATTATCAACATGCACGGCAGTGCATGAGCCAAGTTCTTCACGTCAGAAAACGTTAGCACTGCCAGAAGCATGTTATACAGGAACAAGAGTTTATGGCAAAATCGACGATTTGGGGGCCCCGTAAGAAAAAAGATGTTAAAGATAGGAATATGAGCTTTTGCCGTTAAGGAGATATGGTAAATATGTGCAGATGTACAAAATTTCATATTCGTATCTCAAACTATGTTCTAGTTGTGGACCCCTGAAATTGCACATTTTAGGCTAACTGACT
>JAGDQP010030202.1:11357-21618 GCA_022664845.1 Lepisma saccharinum | reverse complement strand
GTCGATGGTAGTTAGAGTTGTCCACGAGACGAGACTGACTACCTGTCTCGTCTCATTTACGAGACGAAGCACGAGAAGTCTCTTGAAAATTATAGTCTCGTCTCAAATGTCTCTAAAAATCTAAACAGAGTTATTTATTTTTTGCCAAGAATTACTCGAAGAATCGGAATGAAATATTTCCCTTGAAAATCCGTACCAGAGTTTATTACTTCAAAAGTACCGGTACTATCCTTCCAAGAGGAGGGAATACCTAAACTTATTTTTAATGATCCTTCAAAGTAGCTTTAATTTCCATTTTCCAATTAATTCAAACTTCCTGATTCTATTTTGTGATAGGGCTTCAGATTCAAGCACAATGTTAAAGCGTTAATCGAGATATGTAAAAATCCTATACTATAGAACCATCCTCTACATGTTCTCTCAGTTACAGTTTCAGAAATTAACCATTGTCTTGCTCGATGTAAACAAAGACAAAATCGTATCAGTAATTTTCGGTACGGAGTTTTAAAAGGATTTGACAATAAAATTAAGTATTTTACTGCCATATGATGTTATTCAAACTAAGCTTTTTAGCTTCCTTCATAGCGTAGCTAATAAAAAAGGAACCTTATAACTCTGCTTATTCCGTCCGTCCGTTAGCATCCAAAAAGTTAGTCTCAGGAATCAAAATGTATGGATAAATCGTTGAGGTGTCATTGGAAATGTTTTAGCTGGACTAGATTAGAGCTGCCGAAACCATCTTAAATTGTCCAATGGGTTAGTGTTGACACCCCTTTTTTAACTTTTTGTTTCCATTACGTTATACGTAGCAGCACCACCTAAGGCTACTTATTTATTTGAACTTGCGCACGAGACTGTCAAAAAGGTATTTTGGAAGAAGTGGGAAAGGCTTGTCTTTGAGTTGAACCGAGTGTATTGACAAGTAAATATTGTTCTCTTGGTAATTCACTACTGGTTCAAATGACACTAAGCATCCGTTCCTGAAAGGTCATGGCTGTGTTGTGTAATGAGACCATATACTTTTTTATACTTTTTTCTGTTTTGTTACTTTTTCTTCGAAGAAACAAAAGCACGAGTCGATCAGCAAAAATCTAAAGTATAGTTGACGATTGGTGAGGAAGGAAACTCGGATGACTGATCTCAAGGAACTGATTTCATGGTTCGACTTCTGCATCTGCTTTAAATGTACGAAAAGAATATAGAAGTAAATTCGAGATAAATCGAGACGAGAGGATACAAGCACATATTTTCGAGACTAGACAAGGTGTCTCGTCTTGTGGGCAACACTTGTGACAGTCGTAATCACCTCCTTCAAAGACCGAATTATCTCCAAAAGACTATGGCCACCAAGATCTCCAGATCTCAGTCTTCCCCCAGACTTCGTCTTTAGAACAATGTTGAATTAAAATATCTTATGTCAATAAACCATTCACAATCCAGCATCTAAAGGAATTATTCGCCAACATGTAGCACCACATTTCAAGGTGCCAATAGATATGTTTATTTCCAATGTTTGTTGTGGTGCAACACTTTACACATCTTTCAAGGTATACTAGAGGAGCCATAATTACATTTGTCTACCTTGTACACATTAAGATGAGCCATAATTACATTTGTATACCTTGTACACATTATGTTTGTAACAAACGATAACTGGGACCTTCAGTGAACAAAACACCCTGTAGATAGATATGTACAGAGCCGGCTGGAGCGGTGTTCGAACTGTTCGTGCGAATAGAGCGCCACCATTTTGGGGGCGCCAAACATTTCGGTGCGAGTATATCGTATGCGTTCGGAAAATTAAACTACTATTTATGAGGGTGCATCCAAAATTTGGAACAGAGCGCCGGTTGACTTCGAATATGTAGACACATATGTAGGTTTCGAATTTCGTACTGGATTTCCATTCGTGGATCCTGGGTTCAGTGCCAACAGGTGACCATCGTGACTGAGGTCAGGGCTTTTCCTCAGTAACACCAGGCAAATGCCGTGACGTTACCTTAACGTAGCTGACTTCTTTCCGTATCCTTTCTCTTACGCTATCCCGCCCTGAGTCATAGGTCCCTAAAGACCATAAATGAAATCAGTTCAATTCAATTTGAATTTTGTACATCGATACCTTTACTGTACATATGACACTTAAGGATTTACTTAAATATGTCAGATTGCTTCGATCATTCCTCGTGAAATGTCGTGTCCTACTTCAGGATAGACAATGTTTGAAGAATAGTTTTATTTTAAGCCTTAACAAGTTTACGTTCCTCGGAAACCAACTGTCCAGTAGCATTTAAGTGAAACAGGGAAGCCGTTTTGGAAGTCTAGTATGTGTGTGTGTGTGTGTGTGCGTGCGTGAGAGAGAGAGAAACTTCTTTATAGAAAGTGAACATTAACGCACATAGAATGCAATATATTTGGTTGCTAACGGTAACCCTATTTTATGTATCGACAGAAACAGCATATGAGAAATAAGGTAGTACGGGGGAAGAAAGTAAGGAGGTAGAAAATGAGAGGAGAAAGGAATTGGGTAGGAGAAGTGCCACGCAGGAGGCGGAGAAACAGGGCCATAAGAGGTGGAGGAAAAGAGAGAAGGGGTGTAGATAATCGACGCATGCGCATGGATGCTGCATTGAAGCTCAGTTGACTGTGTGTGATCTGCTAGAGTGCCGTGCAAGTGTTTGGTGTGGTTGACAAATATATTGCCATATATATATATATAGTTCTGTAGAAGTATATATATATCTATAACGTGTATATATCTATCTATCTAAATTTCAATTTCTTAACCCCCGCTATGAATGTATGTGTATGCTGCCTTACTGAGGAACATAGCGAAAACAGAATTATGGTGCGTAACATCTTTGCGTAGTGCTGGATTGTGTCGGCAATGAGGAAGCGACGGGTGAGTATTATAAAACAATAATAAATTACGGACATTGAATAAATAAATAATAGAAGAAATTGACAACATAGAAACACGATCCAAAAAGCCGGAAACCGCTGAACCACTGTCTGTTAGTTTAAAATAATTTGTTAAATGTATTTCATTATTCTTCTTATCAAAACAGTAAAAATTGTCCCCGCCCTACGAAAGAAAAAAAATATCAATATATGACATTAGCACAAATTTGTCCTTCAGTTCCCATGCTTTGGAAGAGTTTGTCCTTTGCGTTCATAGAAAAAGAATTGTGGACTAAAGACGTTTCGGCTGGAAGCGCTGTTGAACTAGTGAAAACGAGAACTTCACTAGCAGTGAGTGTGGAGCCGGTGTGTGTGGAATCTCGGGGTTGCATCCGAATTCAGTTTCCTGCTACCGTCCTAATCAATACATCCAGTAGCGCCGCTCTCTGCAGAGTATTACGGCAGAGAGATAGATAGATGCTTTAAATTCATTTCCCCAAGTCTATGAATATTTTTTCTATGAAATTACCGCCTTACTTTTTATCCTATTTTCGTTCGTTAGATAAATCAAACATCATAATTATGCAAGCTTACGTAATAGATTGATCTATTATCTATTTTATTATTTATCGTTTTTATGATAATGGGTGTAACCACTTTACGTAATACATACACTGCCTAACATTTTCGAATATTAGTTTCTTTTACGTCTGCGGACTGTGTAGGAATATATAATCAAATACCGTCTTAAGTATGGGTTATTAAATCCTTCCGCGACAAGTATTTGCGAGCAAGGAACGTAGAAGATAGCGGACATGGCCTAAAATTTAGGTACAATTTACTCTATTCGTATCGTGAGACTGCGCTGGAAATCATTGGGCAAATTATCACCTTGGCTGACGTGAACTTTGATTTAAAGCTGTGTTCTTGTAATGAATAACGATCCGGCTTCGGCGATTTTCAATAATAAACCACAAAGACTTGGTCGCTAAATGTAATGTCTGAAAGAATTCCTTAAAATGATTGGAGAAGTGAGCATTAGCTTACTTGTTGGAGAGAAATGTCGTTTAGAACTTACTTCAAAATGTATTAACATATCTCTTCAATGACGGTGTACGAATAACTGGATGGTAAATTACTTAGATGTATGATCATCAAACGTATTTCTGTACTTTATTACTAAGATACAAAATTAATTATACAAATTTTCATTAAGTTATTCGAGAAATCTCTATTCTTTTCCTAAATGTTATTTCGAATACCTTCTGACTTAAAATTATTAGTCATTATTAAACAAACTTCATCCTTTAAAAAACTTAAATGAGAATGTGAAGACACTATTAATGCCGTCACTAGATAGGCGCATCTCTAGATCCTCCAATAGCCCTTGCAGACAAAGAAGTTACGTTCAGTATCTTTAAAAATTCAGATTCAATTCCTGATAGTACAATGGGAGCATTAATTTCTTCCTAATTGTTAAGGTAGGACTAACGCTCTCAATTCGCACGTACTCATCAAAGGTGCTTTATATCAATTTGCATTTATATACGAGACAAGCAGCTGTGACCTAGTCTATTATATTCTTAAGGTATTGAATCCTTCACCAAGCCCTCATATGAAGGACAGAGCTTGGGATCGCAGTGACTAGCAAGTCTGTTTATGTACTATCTCTGCATTTGTCTGGTAAGTCTGGAAACCCTTAGTCAACATGGCCAATAGAAGGACTTGAACTTTCATTCTTCGTAGGCCGATACAATGTTGAAGACTTTAGCCACAGGACCACGGCTGCTGGGTAAAATGCTCTTAATATTAGGCCTATAGTCATATTTTTTTTGTCAAGCTTACCAGAGAAACGTATCTTCAAAAAAAAATATTGTTTCTGTCGACTTACCACACGTTCATATGCACTGGTTGTATTTGTATCTCATGCTGTAAGGCTCCCACTCAGCTCAGGAGTGACTTTCGTCTGATAACATATAAACGTGGATAAATGGTAGGACGAATGCTGGGACTTATATTATAATGGTTGGATCCCGAAAATCTTCAAGTAGGACTGAAAGAAAACCTCTGAAAAGCCTCGGTTTTACCATATTCCAATAGTAACTAATGAGACAATCGGCAGCTTTCAACTCAGGTGTTACTAGGGTTACGAAGATGGATGAGATCCCAATGGAATGGTCTAGGCGAGACGAATTCAAAGCTGCATGTATCATATAATAATGTTCGCTCATCCGTCGACAACTTTAAACTGACGAACTACTCATTTTAGGAACTTTTAACTCAGGAACTACTAGGGCTGCAAAGATACTTGAGGCATCGCTCAAAAGGTCTTGAGGAAACGTTTCAAATGAAACATAGATCCGCCAAATCGAACGCTTCTTACACTGATACTTGGCAGCAGTACCGTACATGTCGTACCTTCACAAGAAGAGTGTCACAACTCTAAAAATACAATTTTACAGGAGAATTAAAAATAAATTACAAGTAACTTGCAGTGAGTAAAAATTGCGTAGACAACTAAAATTTTCTATAATTATTCTTACGTCGGAACAGGGTTGCCACCTGTCCCGATTATTTCGGGGTCGTTCCTAATTTGGGCCTGTTGTCCCGCGTCCCGATTCAATGTTTGTCGGGACGCATATTGTCCCGATTGTCATCGTTCAGAGATAAAGCAGAAATAATATTTTATTATTTGATATTTGTAATCTTATAGGCATCAAGCTACGCTTCTTTTATTTCCATAAGACATTCCATTAAAGTTATTTTAATGCTTCCTATTTTTCACTTCTTGAGTCCTAACACATGATAGTAAAACAATTCTTTGCAAGCTAGTTCCTTCTCATACGCATGTTCCTCAGTTCTTAACACAGGTCGGCTTGAGCCTTGGATGCCTAAAGCATAAATAAAATTCAATTATTAACACAGGACATTAAATACAAGATGGCACTTATATAGAGTTAGAAAATATTTCATTTTTGAGTGTTTCTTGTCTCTGCGTGTTTGTCACTCGTTTATTATTTTGAAAAAGCATGCTTTTTTAAGTTTATATCTATAAGAAAGACCTTTCGAACAAATTGGTTATTAAATATTACAGTCTGCATTCAAACTTGATGTTACATCTTCTCGAGAAACCTAAACAAAACGCCAATTATTATTTCTTTAATTATGCAATCACCTTTATTATTGACGGAGTAGAGGAGAGTTACAAAATGTTACTAAAATCTTGATTAAATATTATAAGAGAAAGTAAAATTTACCTTACCTAATTCAATAGTAAATTTTAACTTTAGAAGTCCAGGATAGACGTTAAAATAAATAAATGGTAATTTTTTGACGTCGAAATACCCCGGGACGCATATTTGTAGATCCCAGACGGTATAAAATAGTGCAGAAACTTCAGTGTTGCCACTAGTAGAAAGAGGATAAACCTGCAGAAACCAGTAATGCAGTCAGGTATGTTGTTTGTTAAGTTAACTGCCTATACACTGAGTTTTCGTGTGAATAAACTTGGCCGAGTTCGGGTAAAAATGTCCTTGGCAAACATGTTAATAACTTATTTTTATATTAGATGAGGACCCTGCATATTACCAATTCACATATTATATCCTGCGTTTTCTTCAAATTTGTGCCTTTCTTGTTATTATTATTTTGTTTGGGAGACATTCGGTTAAATTTGATCCAGTAATTGAGTAAGACTGGGAAGATAACAGAATAGTGTAGATTCTGTATCAAATTCCTTTTTTGTCCTGGGAGATTAGTTGACGATTAAAGTTTACTCACTGTTTATGTGTGGAACTTATGTACCTTATTTATTCATTTTTCATTAACTTTTATGAAGGACAAGACAAAAGTAGTTCCTTTTGCATACAGATTTAAATTCATTTTCTAAGAGACTCTCAGAATATATGTCGAAATCTCCTCTTCTCCGCCAAGCTATTAAAATCTGTGTAGAGGTCACAATATTTATGAAAGAAACACTAAGTAATGAAAAGAAATCTGATACAATATATATCTTCTATGGAGACATTAAACCAAAGTTATACAAGCTGAAGATTTAGGCCTATTTAGAGCAGCGAATTCTAAAAGGTTTCTTTGCCAAAATAGCTGGCAAATTCGGATACATTTACGATGAGGAAATCAGTTATAGGGAAATCTTCTCAATTTCCGAATTAGACCTCTTCATTTTCTACCTTTCTTGGATTCTTTTTTATTTTAATCACATTCAACAACCAGATAAAACTAGACGGTAGAAATTTGCTTCTCAACTTAGGACAACGCTAAGATGAAAGATTAGTATATATCTCAACCTTTTCCTGCCAATGGCAACACTGATCTTTTCACCCTGCGCTGTATCGTTCAAGATCTGTAAACATGCTTCCTGGACCTCCTATGTACTAGTACTCTCAGACACCAGTATAGAGCCCGTCCCGATTTTCTTGTGCAGAAAGGTGTCAACACTGCGTGGGAATGTAATTTATGATTCACCTTTATTGTATTTATGTCATTGTTGTGAGCGACAATAATAATGCTTATTTCAAGATGTATGTTTCACTTTTCTTGAGAAAAATGTTATGTATTACATTACATTATTGTTATACATACACAAATAAACAAAAACATTTTTTTTTCTGAATTTAAACCAACGCAAATTTACTTTGTTAGTACAAAAATCTGACAGACTATCAACAGTGGTTCAAATGAAACAATGGAAACTACAATGGCATAGACAGTAAATAAATGTTTGAATTTTTGGTTACAATGATTCGTAAAATGAAGTTTAAACTTTTTTTTATATGTTGCTCTTAAATTAATCTAGTAGATCACTATTTTCTTCTTTTCTGATGTTCGTAAGCGATGATGCAACAAAGACTTGAGATTCTGTTTAGATCAGAAACCAGGTTAGTTTAGTCGGTACCCAACCTTAAAATTAAGGAAATACTCAACTTCTGAAGGAAAAGATGAAACTTTCACCACGTGAAGAGTACATAATAAGAAGTGTTTTTCGAAGTGTTGCCAACCTGAAACAAAATGGTGCCCATTTTTCAAGATGGCGAACGGTGAATGTTTAAATGGCCATATCTTGGTTACTATAAGTGTTAGAGGCTTGATTCTTTTTTGAAAAATAATTTGCACATCATGATGTACAACTCTGTGTATGTACACTCTGCACATAAAAAAACCTTTTGGCAAAATAGCATAAATGTAGGAAAAAAAGGGGGTTTGCAGACTCGGTTTTCAGACTCGAATATCTAGAAAACGACTAGGAATGGTTAAAAAGTTGTCCTGATCTTTCTGAAAGTATATTCAGTAAGCTTTAATTTGGAACTAAAATCTTTGAGATTTCTTGTAAAATAACGAAGATATATTTAATTCCTTTCTTCGATACAAACGACTTAATCGAGCTATCTCACTCAAACGTGTTTTTGATTGTCCTCATCTCAAACACTATTATTTCTCAAGAAATTCCTGATCCCTTACTACTTTTTGGCCATCCACTAAGTCTTCGTCCTCTTCTTCAACCCTGAAATACAATGAACAGTAGGCATCTTGAGGAAAGAAGTGCCAATATACAAAATTATATAGAAAGTTCCATGCGGAATGCACGTACAATAAGCAAGCGTTTCCAGATTAAAGACCCATTGAAGAAAATATTAAGCAGGGCCATAATGTATGTTTGTGGCGCCTGGAGAGAAAAGTTGTATTTTGAGGCCTCACCCTTTCTCCGTCAGAAGCACTCCTTTCATTATTTATTTAATAAGTAAGTGTCCTTAAGCACTTTATAGCAAATTAAAGAGTCCTGTTATACGGAAGAAGAGTGAAAGGGGAATTTATGATGGAGCAATTCGCGTAGTTATGATGTATGCAAAATCATCTTCCAAAATTGTAACGCCCTTTTTGTTGGCTCCGGAGGCTGCCCATCCCTGCCTGAATAAGGTCCTGACACTGACGGACTCCCACTTACTAGGTCGTTAATAGCAATTTAAATCAAAATCAAAATCAAAAAGGTAAATACTTCGATCTAAATTTACGTTTTCCTGTTAGTGCAATTGGTTGCACTTTGTGAGCACAGTAGCATAACACAATCCACGTTGGAACGTCGGCAGCTGCAGGTTTTCTGTCGTCCAGCTGTACAGGAACATTTCATTAGTTCTCTACAGGTCTCCCATATCTGAGGTATTTGGCTGCCACTTGCCATTTCGCATTAGCCAACAGCAAAATTCTTGAGTTCTTATTGAAGCTTTAGGATTAACCCCATATTTACGCTGCGTGATACGTTGCCCACAGTATATGCTGTTCTAAAGCCGCGGCTGTAGGTGATTGTTTTCCCAAGGTTCGACTTTCTCCGATGAAAAGGTTTTTCTCGATTCATGATGGGTAAAGATGAAGGTATCCTCTGTGAGATGCACGGGTCTTGAAATGCGAATCGGGGCTTTGGAGGTGGCAAAATTTATTTTTGGTAAACTTTATTTTTATATGGGTCAGTCTAGTAACTTTGCACTTAGGCCCGTCACGATTCGCTCCTTAGCAATTAAGGTGTCCAGGAATACCATGGTCTGGTACTAAATTATATAGAAGACTGAGTGCACCTGAAAGCACCAGGCATTAGATTAATTGTAAGATTTCATGGAACGGGAATTCGAGGACAGACACCATAGTGGTTACCAGAGGATAACTAACTCACGAGAAAACTTCTAACGTAGTATTGAAGTCGGTGTGAAGAGTCGTCTTTCCGAAGAATGAGAATTAGTCAGCTATCCATCATTAGTGTTCTTTATAGCAGTAAATGCCAAGCGTAGAAAGAGTAAATTCAATGATTGCTTCATTCGGCAATTCTCTCGCATTCACACATTACATACGGAACTTTATTTGGTTACTCTTTGAGGTTGGTGACAAAACAAACCAGCAAAATCATAGATATTGGTGTAGTACAAATCTTACCTGGATTAACGAGCCTGACTACCTGGATAATTGTAAAGCTAGGTACGCGCATGTTTGAAGGATTCTTCACAGAAAGTACCATAACTTCAGATAGACATCTGCAAATGCTATGTAGTGTGCTACCATTGCACTTGAATAAGGAAGGATGCCTTCCTGAGGTTATTTTCAACAAGATGGTACACCATCACACTCCAATGGAGACATGAATACATAATTTAATTACTAATTCCTGGGTTATTTGATTTATATCAGTGAACCCACTAGATGGGCG
This sequence comes from Lepisma saccharinum, assembly GCA_022664845.1. Taxonomy (NCBI): domain Eukaryota; kingdom Metazoa; phylum Arthropoda; class Insecta; order Zygentoma; family Lepismatidae; genus Lepisma; species Lepisma saccharinum. The sequence goes on along the minus strand of JAGDQP010030202.1, from coordinate 11,510 downwards.
CTGAGATCTCCGGATTTAAAACTTAATTTCTATTTGTGGGGTTATTTGAAGGAAATTCAATATTTTGTACAGACAGTGTGCAGGTTAAAACCAACAATTACACAAGCTGAAGTTTAGTAAGAATTACATAACTTTGTATTTTTGTAAGTTCTA
>JAGDQP010030202.1:0-11257 GCA_022664845.1 Lepisma saccharinum | reverse complement strand
TCTCTCGCATTCACACATTACATGCGGAACATTATTTGGTTACTCTTTGAGGTTGGTGACAAAACAAACCAGGAAAATCATAAATATTGGTGTGGCACAAATTCTACCTGGATTAACGAGCCTAACTACCTGGATAATTGTAAAGCTATGTATGCGCATATTTGAAGCATTCTTCACAGAAAGTACCATAACTTCAGATAGATATCTGCAAATGCTATGTAGTGTGCTAGCATTGCACTTGAATAAGGAAGGATGCCTTCTGTGGTTATTTTCAACAAGATGGTACACCATCACACTCCAATGGAGACATGAATACATAATTTAATTACTAATTCCTGGATTATTTGATTGATAGCGATGAACCCACTAGATGGGCGCTGAGATCTCCGGAGTTAAAACTTAATTTCTATCTGTGGGGTTATTTGAAAGAAATTCAATATTTTGTAAAGACAGTGTGCAGGTCAAAACCAACAATTACACCAGCTGCAGTTCAGTAAGAATTACATAACTTTGTATTTTTCTAAGTTCTAAATGAATAAAGATATGATGGAAAGGCGTTCGGTATGGCATTTTTTTATAAAACCCTCTTTGCAATAACGTTGAACCACAGAAGTTTCAACCAATGGAGTATTTAATTATTATAATACTAACTCTCGATAATATGTTAAACAGAAAATTATAATTTACTTGTATGTTACTAGCTGCGACTGCTTTAATAATATTATCTTGTGCTGAAGTCTTGATAGAACTCTTATTTCATAATTCTAACCTAAATAAAATGTTTAAAAATTATTTCTATACAGTAGGAAAAAATTGTGTCCGTTGTCTGTAAAATTATTTTCTACTTAAGGAATTGTGTCGTCAATTGATATAGTCTTAACAATTACATGAAATTAGTTTAATATGGAATGTATTTTACAGTGTTCTGTTCAGACAGTACATTTTCTCAACAAATAAGCTGTGGGAAGCTCGACAGCGTTGTATCTCGCTTAGCTCACCATCCTGATTAATTATAATTTCAAAATAAACTTGTATATTCTTATTCACAGTTTTTATATTTTACATTGCTGCATGACGTTTTCAGCAGACGTTTCGAAATTACTGTCAAATAGTCTATTATAACATGGATTGTGACCAGTTATGTATTGTTAAAATTAAGTAAAAATTCTAATTGATATTCTTGAATGTGATTTCGTATGTACTGTCAGATGAAGTCCGGCATGTACGCCGAAGGAAGTCATCTCTCAAACTTGAGACAAGCTTATGCCTCAAAGCCTCTACAGCTATCCAAAACGCCTCTTGCATGGAGAACTAGGAACACACCTCATATTAAATTTTCAAGCAATATATGTACTTCTAGTTTAGTCTTCTCTGGAGGTGAGATTTAAGGTTGCAGGGTTCATGTACTACGTTATTTGTGCTGTTGTCTCCAACGTATAACTTGAGCATAAAGATTAGATTGCCACACAATACATTACTCTCGCTGATTTCCAATTAACAACTAACTCTATGCTTCCTATCATTAAGTTGATTGTACTTAATTCGATTAATTTAAGTAAATAGAGCTAATTATGAAGTCAAGAAACACAGTTTGTTCTAAGTATATTTTTAATCAGTAATTATCTGTAATTACCAGATTACAATATAGGTACAGTTTGTATAACTTAAACATAGTCCATCGTATTATCCGACATGGCAACGTTTATAGTCACGTAATCCTATCTTTGACATACTTACTTCTCATTAGTGGGCAATACTGATTAAATCATATTTACTAAAATTTCACTTGTCAACACAATTCACATTAATAACCTGTGCACCCAAAATATTTTCATAGCCTACTGTCACAATTAATATATTTTTTCTCAACAATTTATATGACAATAAGAACTTCTTCTCTTGTTTAATGGGCTGTCATAATCTAAATTTTATAGACTATCTGGGTTTTATATACCATCTACCAAAGATTCAAGTATTATTTTTTTTTCTCCTTTTTTGTTCAATAGTTTATATTCTACAACTTAGAAAAAAGTAGGCAGAGAGCTATTTCGCCATGCTTTAGATAAATTTTGGTTCATCGTTCCATTTTTTTTTTAAATAAATATTGTCTCAATGGCAGTGTCATTAAGAGAAATGATATAGATATGAATAACAAATATATTTATAAGTGTATGGATACATAAGGTAAATTAAAACTCAGGTCCACACAGATGATTATATTATTCCTAGGTAAATTTTAAGACAAACATCTTTCACTGCTTAAGTTCTCAAATAATTAGAGGGGAAAACTTGTCAAAGTTCCAAAAGTATCTAGGTATTTGTGAACGTGTCAATAGTGCATCTTCGAAACGTTTATTAAATGTATGATGGTAGGTAAAACTATAAGACACTCATCTTCCACATTTGTGACCAGAGCTCAAATCCCTGAGAAGAAAATTTTAATTTCATATTAGCTCTTCATGAGTTGCTTGCTAAAGGATGAAACTTAAAATTAACTAATAAAGTACATTATCATGTTCTCCTCCAAGAATCAACTTCTAACATATATATATAGCTTAGACTTCTAAAGTATATATTTTTTCTGTTATTCTAATAATCGTAATCATCCCATCCTCGTCACCATTGCAACTCGTAGTATATTATTATATTTAGTAGATGTACTATATTAGAGAGTAACATTCGAAATCATAAATTATTATTCTTCGGCCAGTAGAGATTAATGTGACCTCTATAGCCACGTTTATTATACAGTATTCAGCTAGTACAGATTAATATGACCTCTATAGCCACGTTTATTATACAGTATTCACCTAGTATAGATTAGCATGAACTCTATAGCCACGTTTATTACACAGTATTCAGCTAGTAGAGATTAATATGACCTCTATAGCTAAGTTTATTATACAGTATTCATCTAGTACAGATTAATATGACCTCTATAGCCATGTTTATTATAGAGTATTCAGCTAGTACAGATTAATATGACCTCTGTAGCCACGTTTATTATAGAGTATTCACCTAGTAGAGATTAATTAGCTATGTTTATTATATAGTATTCGGCTAGTAGAGATTAATATGAATTCTAAAGCCACACTCAGCGCTATTACATTATCCTTAATATATAAATATCTTGCCTCAGAAGTATATTTTAAGTTCACTTCCTAATCATTAAACACCCCAAGGTAAACTAATCATAATCAACAACCATTCGTTATTATTTCATACAACGTGTAATTCGTAATGCAGAATGTGCATTAAACCAAAACTGTTCTACATAGAACCACATTAGTTTAATCATAAATAAATGTCTACCTCCTCAATTTTCTATTATAATTTTTACAAGACATTACCAGAGATTTAGTATTAATCTCATAAACCCAGACATTCAAGACATATACTTTATTTCCACAAAACTACACTTTATTAATTATCTATTTTACATGCTTACAACAGGTTTACGTAGAAATAACTATAAGAACAGATTCAATCTTACACGTCCAAAGATGTTCTTCCTCGACTTATAAGACTTATGTCTAGTGTCTGAAACTTGCTAAGCAAGTAGTTTATATTCTTATCAAATACTATTGTGCTGGATAACCTTCGACCGCTAGACTATTTACCATTAAACGCTTGACACTGTTGCCAGCTTGAAACTTTTTCCCTTAGTTACTAGACAATTAACCATGAAAGGAAAAATGTTCCAAAGATATATTTGGAACAGTCTTATAATTTATCAAGGAATAACATGGTCATTTCAGTGGAAGCAAAGTTTCACTTTTATATTACCAATAACTCCCTTAATATATCACTGCTGTATATCTTGATTAAAATGATAAATAATAGTTCAAGTTCAAGAATTGTATCATTTTCTAGTTACAACTGTTGTTAGATGGGTGTGTGAGGTCATTGGTGCGGTAATATAATTGTTTCCACGAAACGAAATCATTTCGCACGCCACATTTCAAGTCGTGTCATTGAACTAGACATTTCTTTTCTCACGCAATGTCTCGGAGTAAAACGTTTATGGAAATTATTTAATGTTATAAATGTATTCGTTATTTAATGTTATAAATAAGGTTTTCCAATGTGGAAGTTCATATTATGTTTTAAATATTTCTGGGTTCATTCTCATACCTGATACACTGATTATAACATTAGTAGAACTTAGCACATCATATTTACACATATAGCTACACTTCTTGATCAACTTCCTTCTAATGATTGTTTTTCTATATCGCACTATACTTTTTTTAAATAGTTATAGTGTATCCCATGAAATTATTTGGGGACAAATATTAAATTCATATGCACTGGTCTTCACAATTAATTTGATACACACAAAAATATAAGAATATAAGTGAAACTGTTAATATTTAGAAGGGTTGATAAACCGTGATCAGTATACTCGCAACAAAGCACATAGCCTACTTACGAAGTTGTTATTTTGAGGTTGCATGAGGCCAATTAATACCTCTCCTCTGCCAGAACGCTTCTTAGTTCAGGGAGATTTCTGTAAGAAGGACTTCCCTTTGAGAACATTCAATCAATTTTAGGTCTGAAGATCTGCCAGGTAACTCCATTCTTTAAAGAAGTTATATTAGAGGCAGTTATTACAATCGGCCCGTCCTATATCTATGAGCGTTACTTTCTCTTATAATGAACTGGAAACCAAAACTTTCTTGAAAAGTGTTACGTGTGACTCAAAATTTCCTCTTACCATAGTGTTCCACCCTGATCAACAAGAGTACATTCCGCTGCGTACGAATGTCCATGCAATTTAATCCTTCCTGCCTCCAAGAATTCATCACCATCACAGTGTTTAATTTCGAAGTACTCGAATTAATAATAAAATCTGAGTTCTCGCCAAATAGAAACACGTTGAGAATCTGCATTTGGGTTGAATCTTATCGGTCAGTAAACAAACGCAGGGTTTGTGTCCAGTCATCTAAGTCTTGATATCTTCGTTGCAGTAACACAGAGTGTAAGAGAACGTTGTTTGTCTGTTCTCGCCAATGCATGTTCGACCAATCAGAAAACATTAATTATTTTACTTTTCTTGCAATATACTAGAGAGATCGAGATTTTCAGGACATTGTTATTTAAGCTGCTTTGAAATCAAATTTTTCATTATTATCATTTCAAATATATATCAAGCAATACTAAAACAACAATAACTCGATCCCCTCAAGTGGTCCTTTTATTTATGCACGCACACAAAGTGGAGAAATATAATATCAATAATAAATTAGTCATATGGTCTTAGATAAATCATATACATTGTTCCTGATTGGTCAATTGATGAATATGAAAAGAAGCGGTTTGCACATCACGTCACTTGGGTGGTTAACTTCACAACTGCAGGATTATCTTTCGCTGTGGGGCAAACTAGCAGCTAATGAGAGTGACTGTGTCCTGTTATTGCGATAAAGATCACTCGTGCATGGAATGGGTGGATATACATTTGATGAATGATGATCAGGTTTGATTGATATGAAACCTTATGTGGTCAATATGTTCGGCTGAAAACTGACAAAAATATACGGTATCGTAATGGACTATTGTAGTACGCTGATAGGCTGTCATGTGAAGCGACAAGGTGTATTGTGCTCCAGTAGTATAGGATAGTGTAGCCGTTTAGGGGGGGAAATTTCTTCTTACTAGAAATAGTGAAAGAGAATATTGGAAAAGTCGATTCGCTCATTATGTAGTCGTTTGGACACTTGGAAGGGGAACAATATATGCTATTCTTAATGCCAGTCTTTCTTGAAGCATGAGGCTTTGTTAAAAGTTGTCTGACGGGAAATCCATGCTGTATGTATATCAAGGATTCCGCCAGGATTTTCAGGTTCCGGGTCGGTAAAGTCAAAATTGGTAGATTGTAAGTGGAGTTTTGCACGATTTATATCGATTTTTCTCCTAAAAAAATTAAATTTTGGGGGTGCGCTCGATAATTTGGGGGTGACACCCCTATCCACACAAGTCGGGTCTGGCAGAATCACTTATGTATATTCATAGCTTACTAGCGGTTGGTAAGCACGTCTAACAGCATAAGCTTGCAGAGTCCAAGTAGTACCTGTTAATCATTTTAGTAAATGAAGTCGATTGGATACTTTTTTGTTGATTCTTGTAGATAGGTTTACCGGTTCAGATTCAGTTCAATTATGATTCAGTTCACTTAAGATTCAGATTCAGATCAATATCCCAACTTCTTATGAGAATGATACTAATTCTATTATATATATATATGAAAACTAAAACCATAAACTTTCGACAGAAGCTTTCTGTTTAACTCAACTAACTAGGATAACGTCATGATATACCTAGTAACAAAGTCATATTTTATAACTTTTATTATTCTGTGTCTTACCTTTTCTCTTCATGAATATTACATTCATTTATGCTGCTTTTGTGCTGTTATCTAGCGGTAATTAATGAATTTACAAATCACCTTTAAAAGTTTCAAATGTGAGAAAATAAACACAAAATCCTAATTCCAGATGAAACATTATACAAGTTAGATGTGCCAATACCTCTGTACTTAGAAAGTAATATGTATAGCTAAAGTGTAGTGTTTATCAAGAAAGAAATTAAACCACGATGCGAAATATGGTGTCTAAACTTACCTCCGTTCTTGTTTGTAATTTCTGCTCGAGCATTCTATAATAATAACAAAACCTATCAATGTTTGCAGTTTATACCTTGTCTATGTTTTAAGTTTGTAACTAACACTATAATCCCGATTGTACTGGAGGCCCTCAGATCGTTTTCATCCATATTTTATCATAAACAACCGCTGAATACAGAATGCAATTTTTTTGTTAAGCACCTCAAAATATTCAATCTTCTCTTAGATTTAACATTATATAAACAATATCGGCAGCGAATAGAGTACACCTGTATAAAAACATTTTAAACTTGCGCAAAATTTCCTGTAACAACAAAAGTAAACATAAATCCTTATCGTTACACAAGTGTTCAGCTTGAGCTAAGGTTGCCTAAAGGTTTTGAAATTAAATTGAAATTCAGATTGAAGCAATATGCTGTCATGTGTTATCCATTTATAGTATAGTAACATATTCTATTTTTTCTAGCAGTGTTTATACACTGAAGTTCTTTCCGTTTTATTTTCACATCATCTATACGTTTAGTTTGTACCCAATTCTCTTCTCAATTTCTCACATATTCGTTGTATTTAATTTCTTATTCCTCTTGCACATATTCCTATTGCTTTCTCAATAATCTTTTCCTGCTTTCCTGTATGTTCTCGCACTTCTTTTTGTAAATATTACTTTTGTTCTTTCACTTCATTTATTCTTTCTACTCCATGACATCATTTGTTTTCCTTCCCTGCTTCTTTTCTTATTCTCTTTTCTGTTATATTTTTCTTTCTTGTCATTTTCATAGTGTCCGTTTTCTTATAGTTGCTCCCTAAACCTCCTCGTTTTCTTTCTTCTTCTATCGTAGTTACGTTTTTAACTCTATCCTCCATATTTTGAATAAAATTCGTCATTGTTGCTGTATCAACGTTACTTCTTTCATGACAATATTCTTCAGCTGTACGCTACCTTTGATACTTCTTACAAACCTCCTCCTCTTTCCTTTTTCTGTATGGTTATATCCAAGGAGTTAATCATGTGGTTTACCTCTACCTCATATTCTAATCCTACACCCTTTTCTTTTCCTACGTTCAAAATTTCAAACTTATTCTCACTTCATGCTGACGAAACAACGTAAAAAATCAAAATATTACAAATAATAGACTGTAAAAAGACTGGGTTACAGACATAGCTCACTTACTACTTCAAAACGTCAATAGGTATCTTTGCCTCAGGTTGTGATAAGGGAAAGAAGTGGAGGCAGGAATATAGTTGGGCAAGATTTAGATTGGAGGTACCGTCCACGTAGGTTTAAAAGTCTAAAAACAATTGAATGTGTTATTGAAAAAAGGGACCCGAGTCACATTTATGAACTTTCGAGAAAAATGACAAAAACTATCTTCTCTAACACAGTAAGGATATGAAATATAGCTTCTTTGAGCTATTCTCCTACTGTTCTGGAACTTGTGTCAGGACCATTTGTGATACAAAACATGCTTCTATCTCCAGAGGGCCTGAAACAAGCAATAACTTAAAACCACCAAAAAGTGACTCATGTCTCTTTTAACAATAACATATTCAATTAGACGTAGGACTAGTATACAATTAATATAAAAAGCTAGGCATCACATATTGAATACATTGTAATATATATGTATACTTCACTTAAAAGACGTCTGAGAAAGATTTTTGAGTAGTGTTGCGCTAAAAAGCTATGTTGTCACGGGGATAGCTTATGAGCAGCTAGTGCGTGAGGCAAAAGATTTACCCAATAGCAACAGCCGTACTGTCGCTAAGTTGATAGTACGGCTGGTGCTATTGGATAATTTCAGTTGCCTCACGCACTAGCTGCTCATAAACTATCCCCGTGACAACATAGCTTTTAAACAATGCGGACAGTCTTATATGTGTTCTTCTCACTCATCAACGGATAAAACATAGTAAAAGTATTCAATACAAATTCACTGATGACATTTAAACATAGTACAATTATCTTAATTTAGTTGTTCTAATTCGTAAAAACGTACGTTTGTTAATACACAAACTTTGGAAGGTGAATGTACATAATCGTTATCTTTAATCAAGAGGACCTGCAAGCGACGTCCTTGCCCTATAATCGGGAGAACCTGACTCATCTCCCAAGGATTAAGTAAAATTTTCGATATGACAGGCTTAAGACTCTATAAATGTGTAATTCTACTAAAGTGTCGTAAGAGATTTCCATGTTACACTGTAGAAAATAATTCACTTCTTCTCATTTGATTTTTTTCTCGCGCGTGTCTAAATTAGTATACCGTCAACGGGGGTTACTTTGTGCACAAATCTTTTTTGTAACCATTTTGTTATGTGTCATACCAAGTTAAACGTGTTTTTTCTTATACCAAGTTATTTACTTTTTGATAATGTTAATGTTAATTCTTAGTCCTTGTGAGAAACACAAGAATTTAAATCCCGTATAGATATGCCCAAATTAACCTCGGAAAAGGGGTGGGGGGTTACTTTGGGCGTAATGCTTTCTGACCTCATTACTAGAGTATTGCGTGCGTTGTGGTAGCATTGGACACATGAATATTAGGAGCAGATGGTCCCCTTCCATTTGATGGCTAAATCATGAAAATTGGTTAATATGTATCATAATTATTCATAGTTTCATTTTGTTGTGTACGTACAAACGTTGGCTACTAACTTTCAGTTACAAAACGTTATATTGAAACTAAAGAATACCTGACAGTAAGGTTGCTGTATTTGAAACATCTACATGTCTTCCAATGTCAAATGAAAAGTGTACACCTTTCAGAGAAACGTTTCCAGTTTATAAAAAATTAAAACAATGCAGAGTATTTAGAAGATAAATTATTACAGTTACTTTGTAATAACAATTCTTTGTTGTTTTATTTTTGTTACAGCTAACTTGAAAGAACCAAGTAAACCGAACAACATCTATTTATTTTGGAGCTCAGAAAATAAACAAAAATATAAAAAGGAACTTGAGAAACTACAATACAGTGTATTGGGAATGAAACAGAAATGCAATACAAATTTAGCGTGTTGTTTCTTTTTCGCTGGTGGAAACTAACAAAGGAAGCTTCCGTACGTGATAGTCGAGTTCGGAAATGAAACAAAGCTGAAAGCTCAAAGTGCATAACAGGAAACCTAACTGTACCAAATCTTAGTTCTAAATTCGAAGTTATTGTAGAGATATGGAGTCATAAATGTACCTAACGAGTCTATATTTTAAACATGATACAGTCCTTACAAAGCTTATAACTCGGACCGTATTTGAAGTAGGTCTTTCGAACAAAAGTGAGGTAGGAGAAATGTAAATACGGAATTTATTACGATACTTAGGTAAGCACTGGAGCCCAGGAAATATCTCTACAAGGGTCAACTATAAAAACTTAGATTGGAAAGTGTATTGATTTTTTTATGTTGACCGTTGTATTTCCTGGGCTCCACTGGTTACTCAAATTTCACGTTCAATTTTTTCTTCTGGCCAAAAAAATGTTTACATTACTGCTCAACTATTTTTTCCGAGCTCGAGCTAATTTCACATGCACATGTTGATGGAGGTCCTTATGCAAGGACGTATTTAGTGGGGGATCCTATCTCACGAAATTAAGATTTTTTTGTAAAATTAGTAACATTTTAAGCAAATTTATATGCATTTTATGTAAATTTCACACCCATACAGATCTCGTCCCTCCGAAGGTGGACTTTTCCTCCCCCCAAAACCAACTTTCTCGTTACATGTCTGTATGAGTCTGACGGTTTGCTGTTACAATCTCACGTAACAATTTATTTCTTCTTTTCTTGAGAAAGGCATACAACAAAACCATTCACCACTTTTCATTCAGGAGTAATAGTTTCAATTTTAAGTGCAATTTCTTCACCGGGTTAGTATCATGAACACATTACAACTCTCACATTCGTCCTCATCGAGCTATCCAAATAGCCACTATCAACATGCACGGCAGTGCATGAGCCAAGTTCTTCACGTCAGAAAACGTTAGCACTGCCAGAAGCATGTTATACAGGAACAAGAGTTTATGGCAAAATCGACGATTTGAGGACCCCGTAAGAAAAAAGATGTTAAAGATAGGAATATGAGCTTTTGCCGTTAAGGAGATATGGTAAATATGTGCAGATGTACAAAATTTCATATTCGTATCTCAAACTATGTTCTAGTTGTGGACCCCTGAAATTGCACATTTTAGGCTAACTGACTCACTCACTCACTCACTCACTGACTGACTGACTCACTCACTCATCATATTGTTTAGGGTGTTTGGAGTAAGCTAGAAACATGAAATTTGGTATGAAGGTAGAGAATGATAAGTAGATAAAGGAAAAATTCCGACATTTTGAAAAGGTCGCCATCTTGGATTCAAAATGGCCGCCAAACCTAAATTTTCAAAGAATACACAGCCTAAACGGCTAAAGATAGAACAGTGAAATTTGGTATGAAACTACATCATTGGTAGCAAATTAAGAAAACTTTTTTAAAAATTTGAAAAAGTCGCCAACTTAAATTCAAAATGGCCGCCAACCCTAAACTTTTAAAGAATACACAGCCTAAACGGCTGCCGCTAGAATAATGAAATTTAGTTTGACAGTACAACATTATTTGTAGATTATGAAAATATTACAAAATATCTCTAAAG
>JAGDQP010030201.1:0-22785 GCA_022664845.1 Lepisma saccharinum | reverse complement strand
TATATGTATATATATTCAAGCAGACAGCATATGGACCTTCTTTTCTTGCAATTTCCGTACTTTGCTGCAACCTACTTCGAAATCAGGGTCCCATTTCAATTAAATGTGTTCTGCTATGAAGCGTTTCAGCAACCATCTGGGATGTTGACCATAGCCCAGAACCGTTTAATTGGTTTGCACTGTACCAACGACGTCCAATCGTTAAGCATATGGGATGTGATTGTACTCCAAGAACAGGATGGTGATGTGAATATAATGCGATGATGCCCTGTCGGGTAAAAATGAAAAGGGCTGGGTATAGTCTGACTACGTAGCCATAGTAACATAATGTTCCGCAAACAATTGAATACATACATTTCACTGTTTAAAGTTCTGTCGGTCACAAACGTAGGAGAAAGTCTCACATCCTGATTCATTGCCTACCACGCCATCATTTTCTTCGGAAATTTTTATTTCGGTTGAACCATGGCTTCTATAAGGGTTTGGTAACTTGGTATAGAGACATATTCATTGGTATTCACCTCTGAGGTATCCTATTCGACTTTCGTTTCATCATCAATGATGAAGAAGAAATTGCCCCCCGACGGTATGGCTTTCTTATACAATTTTACACAATTTTTCTTCGCCTTCTCCAATTCTTCTTTTCGTATCCTTGCCACTCTCTATCTTTTTGACCGAATTTCGGTTGTTTTTCGGTTTAGCATCAGTCATTACTGAAGCTTGCGAAATATTCAGTTTTACAGCAACTTGTCACGTTGACAGGTTTGATTCTTTCACAAACACCTTTTCTATTTTTTCCGCCATCCTATGGTTACATGCTGTGAGCTGGGGATCTGAATTTGTGTTGTTAGCACGTCACCAGTTTCTTTGTTACACCTTGATACACCTTGTTCTTTGAAGCAGGACATTGTCACTTGACGATCACGATTGTGCTCCTGGAAAAGAAAAATGTCAATCGCAACGTTTTGCTTTTCCGTATCTTTTGCACACGGAAAAATCAATCCATAAAATTTAACTAAACAAGTCCAGTTAAGGGTTTTCTGATACCGTCAACTAAACATCTGGTACTACGAATTGGACAAGAACCAACTTGTATGGTACATGCAGCGAAACACAAATGGTAAATAGGGCTCTGGTTAACGCAACTAAACCTAGAGTAACAGATACTGAACGATGTTTGGTTGAACTCCAACAAAACATGTCTGATGCCAGTTATTATGTATTATGCAACCTGTTACCAAACATTAACAGTAACAGGCACCAAATGCGTAATGAGGAGAACGTAACTGGGTGGTTATAGTTGCTGCTGCCATGCATCCAGTTGAAAGCATATTCACTGAATGTCTTGGAAAGTGGCAGCCAGTTTGTTTCAGAAATGTCGTCGACCCGAACAGTAAAATAAACGTGATTATGATACACTTGAGGTGCCTCACTTCTGTAAAATCACGAATCAGTTTTCTTCATAGCTCTATTCTAAGACAAGATCAATTAATAAAATTTCTAACTTTCGAATAATGAAAGTCTACATACATGTCTTTACTCCAGAACTGTTTTCGTAACATAAAAGGACTAGTAAAATATTCTCTGTTCAACAGCAGAAGCGGTGGAACAGAGGTAGAGCGTTGGACAATAAACAAGCAACTATGACGTTCATGTGTTCGAACCTCACTCCAGACCTCTATTTTTTTCGCTAGTCAATACTGTTTTACTATATGCGTCTAGTAAAAGGCACTATAATATCTGGTACACTCCTTACACATATTGTTTCGTTAACAAATGTCTTTAACTAAAAAAGTTCAGTTGCCATTATATTATGTTTTGCTGTCCCATATGGAATTGAACTTTTCACTGCCTGCTACTGGACGTTCAGTTAAAATTTTTCGGCATAGTGCTCATACGATCCGTACTTCCGCATTCGAACATTGACTGACCACTGCACAACGTGGGTGCAGCGTAGAGGTGTTCGGAAGTCGAAAGTCAATTCCCGAATTCGGAATTACTTGGATTCCGGAATTCCGACTTTCCAAAATTTCGACTCTCCGACTTTCCGAAATTCCGCCATTTCGGAATTCCCAGAGCCGTGATGGCTCAATGGTAATGGGTTGAGCTCTGGCGCTTGAAGTTGTCGGTTCGATTCCTGATTGTGCCATCTGGGTTTTGTGGTGGACAAACACCGTGTGCGTGGGTTTTCTCCGTGCTCTCCTGTTTCCTCCTACTTTCTCCACTCCACCAATCATCCTGTCATCATCCATCCCATCTGAGCCAAATTTGTCTAAAGCTTTTAGGCTAAAGGTCTTACATATTAAATTCAAATTCATAATTTGGAATTCGGAAATTCCGACTTTCTAAAATTCCGAAATTTCGGAATTCCAACTTTCCGAAATTCTGAAATAGAATTTCAACACAAAAATTTTAATTTTATTTAAGCCTTTCAGGCACTTCGGGCCCAGGCGTTCATTCTAAGAATTCTTTACATTGTATTGCACCTTATCCAGCAAGTTTTAATTGTTGTGAAAATAACATGTCATAGACTACCGTTTGGTGATGATGCTCGACGTTCCTAATTTCCGACATTCCAGAATTCCGAAATTCCGACTTTCTACAATTCCGGTGTTCCGAGTTACTGAAATTCCGACTTTCCGGAATCCAGAAATTGTCATTCCGATTCCGGAATTCTGATTTCCATTCCGAAATGTTCCGGAATTCCGAACACCCTTAGTGCAGGGCACCCCTACTCCTCACTCCCGTACGCAATGGTGCCAACTCCAAATTCGGGAGAATAAACCTAAATCACACCTTACTCTACCATTTTGTCAGTAAAATTTACATCAAAGTTTGTAATTCATTGAAATATTATTACTACTTTAAATATTTTCTTAAATATATATTTTATTATTTAGTAGAAAACTAAGACAGCTAATAGAACATCAATTCATAAATCTTCTACACTTTTTCGTTGTGGTTAGTTGTTTCTAATAGCGTAATTGATGGTTATAATGTATAAATGTAAATTCTTCAATCAACCAGTTTCAGCAGTATTGTAAAATTTATTGTGGCTAACACATGAGACGAGAAGTCAAAGATGGAAATTTAAAATTGCATTTACTATCAATGAACAATTTGGTTTCTATTCGATATAGAGATAGAGAAAGAAATCAACATTTCGGGCAAATTTATACCTGTATAATCACAATATTCTTTTGTATTTTTCCAGTTCCCGGAGAGATTGGGGAGAAAGAATTTGATCTGCTTTCCACATTCCTACTATTTGATCTTCTACTCTGAAAGTTTCTTAGGAAGAATGAATGAGCAGGTGCAGAAGGTTTGTAAAACTGGAAGCTTTTTTGTCTGTAATGACACCTGAAGCATTTTAACATTGATTGTTAAACATTAACGTAATCCCTTAACTGTTGTTCTGAGTTTAAAGAATTCTCTTCCTCTTTAATTAAGCATGTCTGAGTAAAAAGAATTGCTCTATAGGAATGTTTTCGAAGGGTAATGCTGAGGTATTGTGACTGGTTGTAGAAGCTCACACTTGGAAACCCTGCATGAGAATCATTTTCTTCCATGCATTTCTACGAAACAAAATCAGATTTCAACGCTTCCTACATCCAAACATTGTTTTCTTTTACTATCTCCCCAAAATGACCACCTCAAGTGCAACCAAGGACATCTTTTGCGGGAGTTCGGAACATAATATACATTCAGACTGATGGCGTTGAATTGTAGTACAAGATCTTCCGAGACGATACATTTAACGTCCTCTTCAAACCATCAGTTGCTGCTGTCCTGGGACGTCGACCACCCACCGTAGCTCGTTGACAAATGGCTTCACTGATGCGTGGTAAGGTACACGTCGTGAATGCATTTAACTCAACTTCCAGTTCTTCTGCAGGTGTTATCTATCATCAGTCGACCACACGCAAAAAGCAACAATTTCAAATATACTACGTAGTGGCTTTGTTGCCCAAACAGCAGTTGGATTGATTAAAAATAATAATACTTTTGAAAAAATCATATTTATTTTATTGATTTCAAAGTCCTTTTAAAAATATTTTGTACTGGTATTACTGTACTAAATATTCAAGAAGTTTATAACGTAAGTATTCCTAATAGCATAGACATGTGCAGCAAGTTTGCACGGGAATTGATTCTAGCTTGATACGTCAAACTTGCTTTTGTTAGTTGAAAGTAAAAGTGCTGCTAACTTGAAATTGCAAACATGATGCATGTGAATTTAAAATCAAACTTACTGTAAACGTGATACGAGCTATTTATCATTCTCCTGCGGGTTTGACTATCATGTTGAAAGATTGAACATAGATGTAATTACTGTAGCCCAATGTCTAGTAGAGGCAAGTGAGGCAAAAGAAAGTATTGCAGCTAACATTGCTGTTATTTAGTGATTTCTTAATAATTATTCGTCAATCCCCTACTAAGCGAAAGTATGCCAGAAGATATTTTGTGTCACCGTGCTGTCACGTAACATGTGTAGAAGTAAAATAACTTACGTATAAAATGTACAACTTGCAACACAAGCTAATCAAAGGGTTTGTGTATAGAATTCTTGTTATAACGCTCTTTGAAGAATACTTTTATTGTGACGTGTCAGGGCTGGCAAAATCGTTGATCATATAGGGGCTCTCTTTCGCTTAAAGATTAATAGTATTATTTCTACAGTTGCGTGCAAAAAAGATTATTGTGAGTTGAATAACAGACACATGCATCATTGGTAATTATCACCTAATAGCTTGTATCCTTGCAGCAAACTTGCTGCATGTTGAAAAGTGTCAACTAACATTTTCGATTTAAGTTCGTTCCAAGCTTTCAACGTCCTCTGTAAAACTTGTTGCAAAGTTGCATGCTTGACGTATCGAGTTGGTTGCAAGCCTATTTTAAGTTTCCAATGTCTTTAGGGATTAACTTACATCTCAACTTCGAGTAAAATCATGTAAGCTAAAATCAGATTATACTCGCTGCGTTCTGATGATAGCTGATACATAACTGGATTCAAGAAATGTAGTGAATTCTTCTTTATGGGAATGTTCCCTAATTTGTCTTTATCAGTATAGTTCTGAAGTCAAGGACTTATTTGCAATTCGTTATTATATCTGTCCACAGAAAATGTAGTTGAGCTAAATACGAATATCTGTTGAGCTATTGCCACTCCATTTGTGATAACGGTGTTACGGCCTTTCCCCCCTTATACTCTAACACTATATTTACTCAATTAATTACCTCGGATGTGGGCGCGGGATAAACTATTCGTGGTGCTGAAAGGCAAAATCTCATTAGTACAAGGGAGAAAATAGGGTGAGTACTCCTTTCTACCTGAGATGAAGACTGGTCGGAGCAGAGAGTAATGTCCTCCTGCCTGAGATGAAGACGGGACAACACCCAATGATGGTAGAGGATAGGTTTCGTAACTCCTTCCTGCCTGAAGTGAAGACGAGTTGGAGTGGGATTTTTGGTTGTCGCTTCCTCCTGCCTGAGAAGAAGACGGGTTAAAGCCAAGAGTGAACCCTTCCTGCCTGAGAAGAAGACAGGTTAGCGCCAAGAGTGACTACTTCCTGCCTGAGATGAGGACTGGCCGCCACCCAGATAAAGGTTGCGAACTACTGCCTGCCTGAGATGAAGACGGACAGAGGCCGAAGGGTAACGATGATCTGCCTGAAGTGAAGACGGATCAACGTCAGGTTATGTACAAAATTTTAAAGAAATCGAACGATGAAAAGTGAGTTAAAAATCAATTACAAGATTTGTACCAGAGATGAAACATGATTACAGAGTAAGTTAATAAAAAGCGTGTAATAAGGTTATGAAGCAAAGCCAATAAAGCATAAGAGCGGTTACTGCTAATAGGTTTCTGAGCGGACTTGCCGTCCGAAGAAGGGGCACATCAAGCAAGGTAGCTCGATATGGTTCGACTCGAAGTCCGAGGAGGACATTCTGCACCAGGGCACCCATATACCCACCAAGCGAACATCCCGAAAACCCACCAAGAGTAACTTTATTTGGCCCTTCTTTGTCGTCCTCAGTTGAATCTGTTTTGTTAACAAAATTGTGAGAGCAGAAATTATAAATTTCTTAGGAGTATAAAATGTGTATATGAAGTGAATTAATGATATTAGAACGAAAATAAATTGTATTGAATTTGCATTGCACAGGATTTGAATCTTTAATTTAATTCGTTTACAGCCAGTTTAGTGTAAATAAGAAGTTTGTGGTTTGATAATGAACTTTGTTTAGATGAGTAAGCAAAAGCTATGTTGAGCTGAAAGTTAATTTTTAAACAATTTGTTAGTAATTTTTGAAAATAAATTGAGATAATTTTGGTATAATTGGGAAGTTGGATACAGGAATTCTTTACTTCTTTGAACACTTCATTTGCACTTCTTTTCTTGATCTGAAGGTCCTCCGACGCCTGTTGTAGCCTCATCTCAGCTTAATTATATTGTTCCGTGTAGTACTTAGATATTGTGAGCTGGTATACTTATGCCTTTGCTTTTCATGGAAAATTGGTGCGTATTGATCCCTGTGAAAGTTTTTATTTTTGAAACTTAATCTTGCTGGTTTGTTTGAGGATGTTGGATCCAATTTTGTTTTTGTTTCTTTATAAAAGGTTAATTTTCTATAAAGATGTGTCCGTCAACGGATTTAACAATGTTAAGACGTCTATTTAGAATCTCCTCTGAAGCAGTATTGATGGCCGAAGCAAGTGTTTGATGAGATTCTGTGGAAAAGGTAAGAGTCAATACTGTTGAAGCCCATTTTGTAATGATGTGTGTTAATTCCATAAGTTTGGCATTGATTTTTTTTGTGATATTCTGAGTCTTCGACTTCTCTGTTTCAGTGATTTCATCATTGTTCTCCATTAACTTATTTAGGTTATGAGAGTCTTGTGCTGACCTAAATGTCTTTTTGTGTAATGTCGGCTTGCCATGTTTGAGTCTTAGTGGACAATTTGAAGCCGCAGTACGGTGACCCTTATTTCTGCATGTTGCACAATACATTGTATTGGGAGAAATTGAACATGTAAAGCTAAGATGTTTCTCTCCACATTTGTATAGCAGTGAGGAGGGTTTGTGCATTTTGTATTTTCATTATACAAATAACACGTACTGCAAGGCATAGGTCTAGCTGTTGTCCTAGATTCCTCAACTTTATATAGGTTGAACCCTATATTAATTCCATGGGTTAGTACATAACTGAGAAAATAGAATTTTCTGTGAAAATTCTTGCTAAAGGTAAAGGTCCTCTTTCGTTGCGAATTCTTGTAACATTTGATATAGGAAGATTCTAAGTTTTGAAGTAAGCTTTTAGGTCCTCCATTTTAACATTAGTAGGTAGCCCTCTAATGACACCAGTTAAGGAAGTTTTAGTCTTGGCTTTGGTAATATTTGGTATTTGTGAATCATATTCTGTAATCCTGGCTTTTAAACTAAACTCTGATTCCTTGAATCTTTGAACAAAGATATCTTTTGTTTGTTTGTTTTGAAAATGGATTCTTATTCCTGAATTTCTCTCTATTGGAAATATTGTAGGTATCATGTCTAGATTGTGCCCCCGTAAAGTCCCGCACTGAGGAGTGACCACTCTCCAACTTCTGCAGTAACTTCCTATCATACAACTAAAGCGGGTGTCACGGGTGTGGATGCTTACGATTTCTGTCTTTCGGAGACATTTACCGTAAATCGGAGTATGTAAGTAGAAAGAAGGAAGGTGAAAAAAGAAGATAGAGAGAGCGACAAGAATTTTGTTGAACAGGGGAAAAAACAGAATATCTCATATCTGCTCGGAGGCTGCTTACATACAAATGCCGTATCACATATTCTTACACCAACAAAATGTAGTTCCGAATTAAATTCGTGCGCGCAGGCACAATTTGATATTTTTTAGTAATTATTTTTCATAGCATTTGTTATTTAATAAGTTCTTTGCATTTGCATCTGAAAATCGTTCCTTGTTTATTCTTTTTCACTTGTATCCATCCACGTAAGAAGTTCAAATGATGTTCACATACACACACATGTATTACAATTTCGCTCTATCCAAATTCTACCTTTTGGGCTTTAAACATAAAAGAATTTCATCGTTCCAAGGTGCGTCCTATATTTTCAAATGAAGTTATTATGTAACCTTCCGCACAGAATATTCTCATGTCTGATTTAAAAGACAGAATCTATACAAATGAATTCAGGAGCGATGCATACGTTAGAAAGCAAACAAAGGTGACTTAATTACATTGAACAAAAGTGAGTAACGTCACAACGGATAAGGTCTAAAGAACTCAACATTGTGGCACTTCAGTCATCTGGCAGATTCTAATTCTGGCAGATTTACTCATCATATCTGTCTGTCTAAAATAAGTACGTTAGGCATTAAAATAGGCTTCCCATTTCAACCCGAAATTGAATATTAAAAATTCATTTATGACCTTCAGGCGTATTTGGCTCAAGAAATCTCCGTCAGAATGGCCGTGTGCTGGGATAGATTTCAGGCCTTTTCGAAAGAGAAGCCTTAAGATTTGCCAACTGATCTACGCGGCCGCTCGGTCCTCCTGATGCACTATTTATCAGCCACAGGAGTTAACCAGAACTAGCTTAAATTCAAGGCAATTATATTTTATTGTGTTTAAGTCAATTTTGGATTTTTCATTGCATTAACTACTGAAAGATTTGCTTTCGAAATCTTAGAAATGATCAGCGTTTCTTTCTTTAACAAACATTACTTATTATATCAAAAATTTAGTTTGACTTCTTTCATTGCCTTCATAATTATATATATCTATACTCCTTCAACTTCTACGATTGATTAACCTATACTCCTCCAACTCCTGAGCCTCAGGTGCCTAAAAGCAATAAATAAAAATTAAATTCCTCCAACTTCTACGATTATACTTCAGTACTCCAACTTTTCTACTAGGTTCCAGCGAACTCCTCGAGGTGTAGTTAGTAAATTCAACAGCTGTCTGCGGTAGGATTCGATCCTGGAACCTTGTCTCTCTAAAAAAATACTCTACGGCGGCATTCCCCAAGTAGCTACGGTTTCGAATGTTGTTCTTTGTGTAATACGAAGTCGCAGTTATTCCATTGTATCCTGTGAGCCTCGCTTCATTAGTATTTTGGACCTATCAAGTTCTATCCTTTGAGTGTTTTCTGTGTGTTTCTCTATTCTTGTTAGCGGATGTCATCCTGTCACTGCCATGTTCAT
Source organism: Lepisma saccharinum (assembly GCA_022664845.1). Classification (NCBI taxonomy): domain Eukaryota; kingdom Metazoa; phylum Arthropoda; class Insecta; order Zygentoma; family Lepismatidae; genus Lepisma; species Lepisma saccharinum. The sequence goes on along the minus strand of JAGDQP010030201.1, from coordinate 13,572 downwards.
TCTCCCACAATCACATAGCATGGTATATGGAATCTTAGCTCTCATATGATTATTTTTTTTGTGGGGGGTAAGTACATTTCTGAGTTTTTCCGCTGCACAGTGTGGTGGCTCGCATTTGGAACTTGGCCCCTCTCCTGCTTATTTTTATTCTTTCCTGACAGCCGGGGTATATACAGTATGGTTATGGTTTGCCTTTCGTAATCATTTATTTGTTTTGAATAGGATTTCACACTGTTTTATGTTATATTGTGGGGATCCGTTTTGTGACATGGTAGCTGTGATCTGTTGCAGATCGTTTCTGAAGAGCAATCTGTATGAGCAGATCAATCTGGCTCTGCTTGCCAGTCATCGTGCTATACCTTACTTAGTACTGTTCGGATGGTTTGAGTTGTACAGTAGGTATCTCTCCGTGTGCGTTGTGATTTAGCGCACCGCAAAATTACAACCACCTCGTACCCAAAACTTCCTCAGCTCCTACCTATTTCTAAAAAGATATTTCCAAAGAGCAAGTTTGGCTCAATAGTTAGAAGTATACTTGGCTCTTTAAGTCTAGAAACGCACCAAGAAAACAAATTAGAATGGTAGCAAAACCAAGCAAAGCGGTGCCGGAGCGAAGTGCACTCTGAGATGCACTCAGCTTCCTATCAAACTGACGTGAGTACCAGAGTGTCCTTGGTATTCTTGGGTGGGCACCTTGGGAGGTAAAGGCGGCCGACAAAACTGACCACTCCACCTCACTTCGAACCGTGGGTCGAGAATATGTAACAACCTCCACATTCCCCATTCGCCGTTCACGATGCGTGGACATCGCATAGGGATACCTTTACTGAAACCAAATTGTAGTAGCTTAATTCCAAAATCAAACTGCTAATCTACCTTAATTTGTTGACCTTACCAGAAATATGGAACTGAAAATATTAATCTAGTTACTGGTGCTAACAGGTTGAACATTGGCATTTCAAAATGAATTATTCAGGGCCGCAAAACGCATTTTTCGGGCGTATTTCTGTATTTCGGGCAGCAAAGTGCACTGCTCGCAAAATGCACGCTACCGGCAGGGTGCCTGTGCCTTTAAAGCCTTGGTGTAGGTAAGGTGGTACCTCGATTCAAAATGAAGACGTTTTCTTAGTAGTAAATGGTATAGGGAATCCCCAAAGAGAAGTTTTTTCGTTGTTGTTCATTGTTTACACATACCTGCACAACAATGAAATTTTCCATGATAGGTCAGTCAGCACTTCAATGTTCCAGTACCTACACTTATAATAATTCTATCATCAAAGTGAAATGATAGAAACGTGTTCTGGTCAAGTTCTAAGATTGTGTAAAAAAAAAAAGTCTAAACATGTACGGCTGTGTTTGTTTGACATTATTAGTTCAAACGCTTTTTCGATTTCACTTTTATTTATATAGGCTATGTTTACAAAAGGATCTAAATTAGCGACATTCAGTAAAAGTAAGCAACATTTGGCAATATCATCAAAGCAATTATATTCTTGTAATAAACATCTCTAGGTTATTTTCAACATAAACTGTAACGGGTAACAGTTCGTTAGGTTAGGCTGCAATGAGTGACATTTTTAGGTGTGGCTTAAATAGAACTAACTAAAATTTAAAAAGCATTTTGGGCAGCTATTTATTAGGCTTTGACAGTTTTATAGCATTTAAGTATCAATCGTTTTATATAATATTATTTGTTTTATATTACAATCGTTATATTTAATCGTTATAGGCCTATATAATATTATTTGTATCGTGTCGTAATTCTTGTATTATAATGAGTGTAATATTGTGCTCGATTGATGGCATTTAAGTTTGCACTCGCCAAAGATGATTACTGGAAAGTTATTTAACGACGCAGCATTAATGATTTATTATATTTAGAACTGTATTAATACGATCAAAATGTTGTTTTATCTTTGTACGTGAAAAATGAAATTCTCATTGATAATTGTAAGAAGGATGTGTAGCGATGTAAGGTATTTAGTACGATTAATCTATTTAGTATGAGTAGGGTTACCAACTGGAAATTGTAAAATGCAGAACAAAACTCCGAAAAAGGCTGAACTTCTTGGAAAAGATGCCGGACGCAATGAACATTTTTCCTAGGCACAATCACGTTCCTTATGTACCTTTTTATCTAGTAGTGAAAGTTTTGAGAAGGTTAAAAACAAAAATATTACCTGCTGATGTGCTAGTTCTTACCAATTTTTTGTATTTTTCGCAATTTGGTGGACGGAGACAAAAATAGTGAAGCGCGATATATCGACAGTACTACCAACCACGCACCCTAGTAGTTAATAAATGTGACACATTACCGCCCGTGACCATAAAGTTTACAGTAAATAACAAAGATGCAGATTTAGGTGTAGTAATGTCTTGCTGATTTTATTTTTAAAATGTAAGACTTTTTCAAGTAAAAGACAAATGCGGCCTGACATTTCTAAAAAGGTTTAAAAGGCGGACATGTCCGGCAAAAAACGGACGGTTACTAATCCTAAGTATGAGAGACTGTGTCTCCCAGGCAGAGGAATACGTTATCAAATATTATGAATTTTTAAACCTCTATTATTATTTAACTGTCTTTTATTTACGGCAACGTATAGAGTTCCCTCTGAGGCAAGGTTGATTGATTTAAATCAGATGATTTTTTAAGAAAATCAATGATTTAATTAAAAAAGTATATTTAAAAATGTAGAAATAAAGTGCAGCATTTTAAATAATTTTATGGTTTGAATCATATGTAAGCTTTAAAATTCATCTTCCAGTTCTAATGTGATAATAGGCTCTTATGATGTACACCAAAACCAAAGTGATGGTCGTAGAATTTTAAGAAACTATTTGATTGGTTTATTTAATATTACATTCAACATTTTAGAAGAAAACTTAGGAACCCAATTTACATTATAGACCCCTACTTTTACAATTTGTATTAGAAATAGCTATATGTTTATTTTTGTAATACGTATGAAAACGAACACAGAGAACAAAAAAATCCAGTTTTGATTTACAAAACAAAAATTGTTGTTTCGTAACATTACCTACTTTTTATTACGTAAAATGTATTTGTACCAAATAATTTAATAAAGTTTGTGTATGCTGAAGGATGAATATGCAAAATTATGTACCCACTATTGATTTAAATGTATTAAATAGCTTTGAATTTTATCTAAGGCCTTTATTCAAATTTGGATCAGACCGAATGGATGACGATGAGAGAATTGGTGGAATGAAGAAAGTGGGAGGAAACGAAAGAACCCTGTTTTTTTTTCAACCCTGCAGTCTGAAGTGTATGGCTGGGATACTCATATACCAGTGTCGTCCCGCCCAGCGCAGAGGAACCTTGGGGAACATAATTACATCTGGGAAAGAGTTCAAAGAAGAATACGGTTTTAAGATACTGCTGGGAGATAATATGGAGCAGGACAATTTGCAAGATAAGAGTCCCTTGCAAAAAGATCACCTCATTGTAGCAAACTAACAAAGGACTAGCAGTGGGAGGAGAGGAACCTTTAAAGCAGATCAAGACGGACTTAATTTAGGGTGACCAGACATCCTGCTTTTCGCAGAACCGTCCTTTCTTTTAAAGCCATGTCCTGCGGGTTGGGAAACAGCTCTGAAATGCAAGAAATGTCCTTATTTCAAATGGTCCTGCAGCAGGAAATCAAGTTCACTATGATAACCAGGTGGCTTTTAGTATATGAAGAGCATGAGGGAAATCAATGGTAACTCACATGGAGCATGAATTGAAATATTACGTAAAGTTAGGAAAATTCATTCTGCCTTGCTTGTATATGGGGCTTCTCATAAAAAAGGGCCAATATACGGCTACCCACCGTTCAGATCACATGAGTATTACCATTGTATTTCTGTACTCAACTTATTTTTTTAAAATAAGGGTTACCATGGTTTTCCCCCCATGCTCTTCATTTATACTGCTCTCCCCCATGCTGTGTACCGTGTACATTGAAATTGTATCTTTAAAATTTCTGAATCCATATTTTCATCTGCAAGGAAAATATTCATTTTTCTAAACTTCTTTTGGTTCGGTAATCTGCTGCCAGGAGTGTCAGCATTTTACACAAAACTATTGTTACCAATGTAGTGTTGATTTTGGTAATTGGGAAATAAAGGAAAAACTTTCTGATAGATATAGGCATATTTCTATCACTGGTAATTCAAGAAAGATGTTATGATCTTGAAGAAGAAGGTTTCTGGCCATACTCTTTCTCTCTCCACTTTGACATTAGAACAGTGGAGCTTCAACCTTAATTACATTAGTGCATTGACTAGATTAAGGTTTAATGGAAATGAGTGGGTAGGGTACAAATGAACATAAATGTAGTTAGTAAGTACTCAAAATTAACTTAATAATTGTGACCTATTTTATGAGATCTCGAAAATGTCGAATTGCACTTGTCTACGTAAAAGAAATTAAAGAGTGGAACACTGTAGTTCTAGGTTAGATGTAAGATAGTTGGAATTTTTAGTGTTTTGGAGAAATTAATAAGGTGTGTCATAATGCTGAATTTGATTTGTGCCTTCCAGCACTAAATACAGTGTCAAAAGATAAGGTTTCCATAATATTTGCGGTCTAAATACGAAAAAATTAGCTTAAAGGTTGACTCCGAACAAATACTTGCGATACCAACATGAAATACACACCTACCGTCCCTAATCACAGGTAGTTGTTTACATTTGTATCTCTTCTTTTGCCAAGACCGGAGGACCTTCTAGTCATTACGATTCAATAAATTTCAGTTTCTAAAACATTGCTAGGCGATAATAAATAATAGGTGATACTACAGTTTAATGCTGTAGCAGAATTTCTACAAAAGTTTAATTTAAAATCGTACTCTGATTGTACTTTATGTAGTTCTCGGTAACAATGTTCTTCTAAGAAAAAAATCAAATCCCCCTACTTTGGAAAATCTACTTATCTCTCAAAAGTGTCCTGTTTTCCCCATCACAAAATTTGGTCACTTTAGTTTAATTGACTCATAATCGATACGATATTGTTATACAAATCAATAGGCAATGTTAGTGGATCGTTGAAACTTGAAAGTATATTTAGACATAATGGATTAGGTCTGAGTAAAAGACTGAGGTTGTTGGGGAATTGAACTAAGTTTACATACAGTATCTGGGTAACACTGTGTCTATATTGCTTCGATGAATAAAGCTCATGTTGTTATCTGCACATAAATTAATCTATGTGAAAGAACGTTTCAGGAAGTCGGGGTCATATGACTATGTTCCTATATGGCACATTAAAGAAAGATATTGAATTTAGGTATTGTTCTCTGATCTCGATCATGATTGGATGTCCTATACTTTAGTTACTACATTAGATTATGAAATGAAAATGCAATGATGACCTGAAATGTAATAAAATGGACCTGAAATTGGCGCCCTGCAATCGATCCTTTAGATCTAGTTACAGATCAAGATATAAGGGCATAAAATGGTGAGTAGGTGGAGGGAAGGGTTGAAAAGATATTGCTTTGTTAGCAATTGCGAGCAAATATGAACTAACCCAGAAATAATTAATACAATTTGGTAAAAATTCAAAAGTGGAGATGGTGAAGTTGGATCTATGACAATCCGCTTAATTTTAGGAATAGAAGTAAAAGAAACTATAAATTTTCTTTAAACTTAGTAACCTTCTTTCTTTGACAGTTAGATCACGTTGCTGTTTCCATTTTTTCCCCTTACGACATAAATAACTTTGAGAAGTAATATTGCTTTAGACAATGAAAAACACCATACCGATAATTTCAAGTTAATGAATACCTCCAAAGACATTCACTGAAAATGATTTTTTTCGTCTCATCCTGCTAAACACGACGTAAACAGTGGAATAGGAAAAATCTAAGGAACAGGAAAAAGAAAGATTGTTTTTTCTCTTTTTGTGTTACAGATAAATTTAAATCAAGCGCTCCTTCACCCCCTCCCCTGTTTTGTGCTACATGTTACACACCAATATTTTTACCCTCTTTTGCCGCCTCTATTATTTTCCTCGGGAAGTGGAAGTTTAATCTGGTTGACCCGGGGCCAAGGCTATATATTACTCCTTGTTTTATCTACCTCGTAATTCACCCCTAGCAGATGGCCCAGCTAATTGGGGAAAGGGAGACACCGTTTTCTCCTCATTCTGCATGCCTGTGGTGACGTTGCTTCGAAGGCAGAAGGGATGGATTTGCAAAGGTTAACCAATTTGTTGTGATTAACGGCACCAATGTGAATTCCTTCACAGTGTCAATTTTGGCACGCAAGCAATTCTTTCATGTGCAACCCATCCATGAGACAAGAGAAAAAGGATGTGCTTTTTTTCACCCTAACAGAAAGAGGAAGAAAAGATTGAAGATATGTGTTTAAAGTAAACGCCCAATGATGTGAGGAGCCAATCCTAAATAAATCCTTTGTTTTCGCATAATTTTACCATGAAGTGTTAGTAATGCATCTCCTCCCCATTCCCTTCTCTTCCTCTATCGGAAAAATCTAGTATATTCGATTACTAGATTATTGTATATATAGCAACACATTAGATTGAACCATTATTTCATATTGCCAAATGGGTTGCTTTCTATCTTTATATTTATATAAACTTACGCATTCCTTTTCTAGTCAACCTATTTAGTATTTAGGTACTGTATTTGCTTTTTTATCTTTACTGGTATTAAACTCCTGGAGGAGGAGGAGGTATGTTACGGCGATTTTGGCTGTCTAAATTGAAACTCCTACAATAATAGGAAATTATGCGGCACTTTGCCTTATGGACATTCAACCATCTAATTACTGTCACGCGAGAACATCGCTCAATACCTTGAGTTCTGTCATATAGACTAATTTAAACCACAAGCGTCTTTCATTCAGCTTTCTGGCTAACCACGTGTGAAGTATTTTTGTTAAACTTCGTGAAATGCTTTCCTTCTCTATATTTGTGCTGACGTCAGTAGCTGAGTGAGCTCTGGGTAGCCGTTCATAAGGTTGTAAGTTCGAATCTCGCCTTGAGCATGGATGTTTGTTGATTTTAAACTGTGCACTCATATTATTATGATGGTTACTGAAATGGCCCATATAAAATAACGTTTTTTATTTCTATCTTCGTGACAGCAGCACTGAAGACAGCGATGGCAACTTCTCCTGCGTAACGAATATCTCTTGAGAACTCCATTCGATTTAAATTTAACTTGATGTGGTTATTCCTAAAAGCTACAAAAGAATACCTATTTCACGAAATAGTCAGTTCCTATTCTAGTTACATATTCTATATCCGATTCCTATAACAAGTACCATTAAAGTACTTGACGAATATTGGAAATTGTCTGCCATGCATATAAAATAATCTCATATAAATTAAAAAGATGTCCACAAAAAAAAAAGAAAAGAAAAGAAAGAAAGAAATTAGAAGTGTAATCCATCTCACGAATGATCGATCTACTTCTTACAAAAGAAGTAGGCCCCTACATAAAGAAAACGCAACAGTTTCACATAGGAGGTGGTGTATTTATTCTTCAAAGATGATAGAAGTATCATAATCTATAATTAGTTTAATTTAATATAAACGCAATAAGTTCTATAAGAAAATATTAAAAGCTTTGTGCGCTTAAGTGAAAAGAATTGCATTTTTCTGTCACCATTTAGTAAATTAAAAAGTAAAATTTGTTCTTTGGATACCGTCATCTGGAGTGACTTCGGACATGCGGGGTGGCTTCGGACGCTTGGTCGGCTTAGCTTTTGAATGTTGTTTATTGTTGTCGGAATGCTTACTAGAAGTAACAAAGCTTAAAAATTTGTTAAGCGTGTGGCTTCAAGGTACAATTGTTTTCAGTAAATTGTCACAGTGTAAGTGAAACAATCTCGTTGTTGGCTTGCGTAATTTTTTTCAATTTTTGAGTGGTGGCGGCAAAATCTCTGTACAGAAGGGTTCGTGGGGTGGCAGTGTATGTTGAACGTTTAAATTCGTAGATCTGTCTGTTAAGAAAAAACACCGATATCACTTCTCTGGTAGCCGTTACCCGCGAGACAAAGTTTTTTTTATTGAAAATTTCAGTGAAACGTGGGGCGACTTCGGACATCGTTCAAACATACAAGAAGATTGTAGGAGGGTGGCCTTATCAGAAATGAGAATCTGCAGAAAAAAGTATTCGTGCTGCTTTTTCAGGGAATATGACGATTAGACAAGCTGCCAGTTAATATCAGATACCAAAAAGTACTCTGAGAAGATTAAAACGAAACATCCAGGTCATCATGGGGGTCAGAAATGTCTGACAGATGAAGAGGAAAGAAATGTTATACTCGGGCTTTTGAAATGTGCTGAATGAGGTTTCCCATTTAGAACAACAGACTTGCAGCTCTTAGTTGAGAGCCACTTGAACAGAATTAGCAGAATCGAAAAACGATTCAAGAATAATTGCCCAAGACTCGAATGGTTGCAAACCTTTCGTTTGTTTCACTTTTGTTTGTTTTTTGTTTAATTTTGTGACTTGCAGCAGTACAGGTATTTTCTTTTTGTGTCATAATTGTAATTTGTAAGTGAATTTAATAAATACACGTATTGAAGTTGTCAACAATATTAAAAATAATACACACATTAAATATAAAATAAGCACATTAAAAATAATAAACACTTTACATATATAACGCTATTCATTTTCAAATACACAGAAGGCGGTATATAATCATGGGGTGGCTTCAGACATTGCTTATTATCTTTTAAATCATTGTTGGAACAATGTGTACGCTCTTTGTAGTATGTAAACTCATACGTAAGTCATATAAGTATTTTAAAATAATTTTTGGATGCAGTAGGCCTACTATTAATATTACGACTGTAAATTTAAAAATTTAAAAGTGTCCGAAGTCACCCCAGATGACGGTACGTTACAACCCGATGAAAATGAGTAAACATGGAGTTTTCAAACCTTAGCACTAAATCCAATTGAGAATTCAGCATATTTTTTTTTTCTGTCTCCAAGTAGTTTATCATTCTCTCGCTAGGTTTATTCAGGCGCTCAAATAACTTCTGGCAATTTTGTGAATTAAAGTAACAATAGTGGACGAATTTAGAAAGTAAAGGGTTTGTTACAAGAAATCCAAGGAAATGAATGCTGTGAATGGAATAATATTGAAAACATGTGAAATGTGGACGTGGAGAAGAATGAAAGTATTACCCCAGTATAAATGTTATATAGTGATAAGTATTGGAGACAGTAGAAAAGAGTACAATAATTGAATCTTCCAATTTTAAAAGGAACTAGCCTAACAAGGGAATGTTTTTAGCTCGAAAAGAAATTTTCGTGCGAAAATATGTTTTTCCTGTAGAATGTGATACCCTGAGACCAGAAAGGACGATCATTCATCTGCGAATTACTATCTTCATCTCCAAACTGACTAATGACTACTCAAATACTCTATAGTAAAAAAAGTGGAAACAACCTTGTAAGTCGTAAACACGTGAAGGAGGTGAGACAAAATGTTGAATAGAAGTAACGTGGATGCTGTGTTACCAGATGGGGGAGATGAGAATCATGACAGACATCTTGAAAGCCGCCATCTTGGAACATGTTCGATAATTTGTAATGGAAAGTGGGTCATATGACATACTGTTTTAGGCTAGTTTGTTTCAAGAAATCCAAATCTGAAGTAAGTTTTTATCTACCTTTATTTGATTAGGAGATAGGTACACTCATTATTGGGATTTTATGTTCTACAACATGCGTGCAAAGGGGTATAAATTTGGGCGGACACACAAACCCAGTATTATTTTCTCAAATCTTCATGACCCATGCGAAACATATTGGGTTCCACAACGGCGCAGGTATGCTTCAATCCGGTGCTGGACGTTGATGTTTCACGATACACTGTATTCAGGGGTGGATTTCGGGCTTACCCGGCCTGGCCGGGCCAGGCTAAATGCTATCAAAGGCCTAGCCGGGCCGGGCTAAATCCTGCTGTAGTCCATTATACTTTCAGTTTTAGCTCTGTGGATAAACAAAAATTACTTTACAGAATCGGTCAGACTAAAATTTAAATACTGTATTAACTGAATGCAAATAGCTCTCAGAAGCATTGTCATGTCAGCTAGCTTTGTGTTTGCTCAGAATCTCTTTCAGAAAAACCTCTCCTTTCCGTAAAACGGTTGTACGGCTCCGAAGGTGCTTTTGAAGACTCCAGAAAATTTGAAACTATGGGTGGATTGGCCCGGCCGGGTAAACGGAAATTCCAAGGTGTTCCCCCTCCCGCCGGCCCTTTTATCCTGGAAGCGTAATGTTACCCAATAAAGATGACCGACCACATTTACTACTACTTATAGCGTTAGGGTCGTACTGGTATTTTAAAATTAGCCATTTGGACACACAAAACTCATGGCCAAGCTAACATCCCTAACCCCGTCACAAAACAAGGAGCCATCTGTAAAATCTATTCACTTTCTCCACTTTTATTGTTAATATAAATTCACTGAAAGCAAAGGACAATTTGAAGGTTCCTTCGACGTTCACTTGGGCTCCTTTGCCCTCCCCCGGTCTCTCCTTGGAAGAGGTTAATACAACACGTTGTCAATCCTAGCTGCTATATCCTGCCAATTTTCCCCTCTGAACCGGGAAAAGGAGATTGAGGAGTAAGAGAGAGAGAGATAGAGAGAGAGAGAAAGAGGATAAAACGCTGATTGCTCACAACTGCGATGCACTTTATGATCACGAGGGTTTTTGGTTGCTAATGTTAAAGAACTCGACCTTTCTCTAGATTTCAAAGTAATGAATGGAAAGGAAGAAAATTGTATGAACAAACGAAACTGTTTAAAAACACACACACAACCCAGGTCGGAGTCATAAAACAGTGTTTCACCCATTGCCAAAGGCAGTTTAGGGCAGGATTAGTTGCAAATGGAAAATAAGGCATATTTTCCTCCCTTTCTATTCCTTTCACATTAATTCAAAAACATTTATTGGTTTTAAATATTTCTTTACAAGAACGAACTACCAAGGGTGTCGCCAAATATAAGTCTCATAAACCCCTTTTGTTGCTCGTTTCCGACAATAACTCTGAATATTTTGAGCTGTTTCTGTTCTCGAGACGCTATAGGCTGAGTGGCGTCAGAATAGAGAAACGGATAAACAAACATTGTCATTGATCCTACAAACCGGAAGTATCAGACAGCATAGTGTTAGTTTCGATCATTACTAGTTGTGAGTGAGTTCCTAGGCCTAACAGTTCCTGAGTTGAATATTTCTCTCTCCCGGTATTTCGAGCCCAGCCCCTGTGATCTGGATGAATGATACGACTTTGTATTAGTCTTGCCAAGTCCTTTCCATTACACTTGAGGAACCTTCATAGTCCTAATTATTAAGTTAAAATATGGGCCCCGGAACTCGAAACCCGCCCCTGCGATTTGGATGAATAATACGGAATTGAACTCGTCTCAAGACCTTTCCAACGATACCTCAACCACCATTCTTAGTAGTTAATGAGTTGAAAGTTGTCGACAGACAGACGTTCAAAACGGGACTCTGGGTTGGTCTCCTACTTCCTTAGGAAAATCCCTTGTCCACCTATTGCAAAATTTTGAAATGCATTTTTAATAGAAACGGTTTGATTAGGCTTGCTATTCGTCCCGGAAAATCCGAGACCGAGAGAAAATCCGAGAATCAAGATCTGCTTCCCGGTATTCAGAAAATAATTCTCGGGACGTATAAATGTCCCGGTTTGCATCGAAGAATAGAGGAAGGGGGAAATATTGTTTCCTTTCGTTTTACACGATTATATTTACTTCAGTTAATGAGTATGGCATCTCAAAGCTTTTAAAAAATCTTGACTACATAGAACAATGATTTAATTCAATTTCACGATTCAATTCACCTTAATATTGAACGAAATATCTAATTCATTTCGCTGAGGAAAAAGCGTTTTGTTGCTCAATGCGTATGGCGCTATTATCCTTTGTTTTTATCTGCCTCCTGTTCGGAGATATTTTAACCACCGATTGAATTTCTTGGTAATTTTCCGCTGACCATAACAATGCCAAGAAAAAAGTATACTTTGTTTAGTAAAATCGGCAAGGCAACATTGAGAAATTAAAAATTTAAACAAAATAAAAACTTATGAGGTTGGAAAATGTATTTTTTTTTTTGTAATATTGATTGTAGATTTTTTTTTAAACTTTTTCTTCCTTTTACACAACAATGGACCACAACTTTGACCAGGGAATATTTTAACAATTTTAGAAGTAGTATCATTTTCATTGCGATTAGTTAGGTGCAGAATGTTGGATATAAAATAGATGGTTTTTAACACAAAGATATTAATTAAAGTGTTTAAAACTTTTTTTATTTTGCACATTTCCAAGATTTTCGTAAATTGGTAGCGTTCCGGATTTTCGCTCTTGAAATATAGCATCCCTATAATTGAAGTATTTGAGGGTACCATGACATCTCAGTTTTTCTGTTCGTCGTTTTGGAAATATCAAGCTCTAAAACTCATTTTCCCACGCTTTCGGAAGTCTATATGGTTGAAATGAAACATTTATCTTTTTTGTTTTCATATTAGGAATCCCGTGAAAATCTTTTGTTGGTGTTATTTTGCCTATATATAACGAAAGGGAAGCCGTAACGTCAAATTTACGCGAGAAGATGAGAAAAAATGCTCCTGCACAAATGTATTTCCAGCAGAGTGGTCCTGGAAATGAAAATAAAAAATCTTATGGAACAATATGCAATGGAAAAAACTTATCAGTTACAACTAAAAAGAAAACGCGTAAGTATAAAAATTACAAGAAATTTAGTTTGCTAAAAATCATAACCATACTGGAATATTTTTATAGCCTCTTTCTGGAGTTCGGTCACATGGCCTCTTGGGGTGATGTCTGTTGCTGAGTGGCGTCCAGATTTAATCCATTCTTGAGCTTATCTCTCAGCAGGAAAGAATTAAATTTTAGTGTTTAGTCCATTGACAGATATGAAAAACAAGGCACGAAGAGTAAGCTACTCATATTTGTAAGTGAGTTTGAACTTCTCTCGGGTCAGAGCATAATTTCTGGGGAAACTAAAGTGCGCAGCTCTGGACTTGATATGGTCCTTCACTTCCGGTTTACTTTCATTATCTTATATCTTTTATGTTTTATCTCAGGGACGCTGTAATTAGGTTCTTCTGGATCTTTGGAAAGTGATGAGTTCCGTATTCCTATAAATAAACAACTTCACGATGCTTCTACTCCAAAGATAAAAACTAGGGTGCCCACTCTCTGGAATTTTCCTACTCATAGGGGCTACGACTAGCTTTACGTAAAATATCAACTGGAGTTGACATAAACGCTAAAAAGGGTGTTAAGCCACAATATAGCGTTAAAGCTTGAAGAAAACCAAAAATGAGAGGATTAAAATACTTTAATAAAGTTCCTCTGCTGTTATGTTCTGTTGTACAAAACCCTGCGACCATTATATACATTAGATAGGTTTATAACCATTTGCATTTATGCTTTTTAATCTAAAGATTATATTAATACGAACATGCAGATCAATTTCTCTTTTATAAACACTTATTCCAGTATTATAAAAACATTTCCATAATTAAATT
>JAGDQP010030200.1:0-20267 GCA_022664845.1 Lepisma saccharinum | reverse complement strand
CACACACACACACACACACACACACACACACACACACACACACACACGCACACACACACACGCACACACACAGAATGAGTGAGTGAGAGAGAGAGAGAGAGAGCGAGAGTTGAAAGCTCAGATACAGAGCTTCAACAAAGAAATGAACACAATAAAACAAAATTATGTACCCTCATATTCACAGAAAATGGAGAGATTGTTTTAAGAGTGAAATTTTGAAAAGTATCACAACGAATAACTGATGCAGAGGTAAAATGATTATCATTATTATTCACGTTCCGTTTTCCAGAAAGGTTATACATGTATGTGCTACCAGATTGTCTACAGATTCGAGCTTACAAAACATTCTTCGGTCAGCCACTTCCTCTGACTCTAGTTGTAAAACATTCAGTACAAAAAACTCTTCAGGAGTGACGCAAGAATTAAAATCACAAAGGAAGTGATATCCATTTTGCGAGTGACTTTCTTTGTGTCACTATGGCGGAAGTGTTTCCTTTGTAATAAAATTAAGAGACGTATGGCGGGTTTCACCAACCTTCCTTAAATTTCGGTTAAGGGTGCGTTAGTTAACGCTAACATAAATATTTAAGCGTCCCTTAAGTCTTTTCCATTGCATCAACATTTAACGCTACGATTTAAGGTTCCCTTAACAAACGACACGTTAAAGCATTGGTATTCCTGAATGTGCAATTTCTCATACATGCTGTTCTATTTTCAAGAATTGCGATTGGTTGATCCGCGAGACTGGCAATAAATAAATGACAATCACAGTGCGTTAAGTATAAAGTAAACAAATTCGGTCTAATTTCCCGCGTGTACAGTATTCAGAGCGCCTACAAATGAATGCTTATAATTCAAATTAAATATTGTACCTTAGAACGCATAAATGTTTCTTATCTATCTCGCCTGATTGACGGAAAGTAAGTGTCAGTATAGGGTGTCCGTACCTGTAATGGACCACTCGCCAGTGGTTTACGAATAAGGGAAACAAACGGTAATAATATTTATATTTGATACAGCAGTAAACAAAATACGTTTTATTTTTCTGTAAGGTTTAATAGTGTAGCCCCCAAACGCTGTGCAATCAGAAAACGCATTGCCACCCACCAAAATCACTTAAATGTATAAAGTGAATCTTGAGCTACAACTAATATATGATATACGTGCATATGTACTAGAAGCCACGGTACAATCAAGGAACAATCTATAGTAAATAGAATGAATGATTTACACTGGAACAATCGTCGTTCACAATTGGCTATTTACAACTGGTCACCTACTGGTGCAACTTAACTTTCAGCAATAAATTTTTGTCTTGTCAAATGAAACAAATGCGAGTTCTTTGACTTTTTCTGTACCGTCTCAGGCTTTGTTTCGTAGGCCAAATAAGTATTTTTATATTATTATTATATAAACGTCAGTTCTTGTTTACAGGTGAAATTTTACTTTTTTGACCAACCATTGGTACGATCACCTTGTATAGTTTCGACACCGTGCAAATAGAAGCAGATGAAGCTATAAACACATTCCTCGAGTCTGTTGATACGGATTGTTTTAATTCTTTCGACTTTTATTCCGCAGAGTCGATCAAATTACCTTATGTTCATTCTTTTTTATTGTTTGCTAAGTTACAGTGGGTTAGGTTAGGTTATTTTACACAACCCTTTTTTTTTTACTGTTTGCAATTAAAGCTACAGTGGCTGTATCTGCTCTGCGGAACTTCACCCATTCTTTCCCTTCGTAACTTACATACTTACGTAGTTAATTAAGAAATTCTTTATATTAGCTTCTTCTGTTATATGGCGTGTGAATGTACTTCCAGTGTAAATATTTTGGTTGCATCCAATGCAGAGAGTAATACAAAATCAAGTGGGATGTGCATGAATGCAAGGACACTTTTTCACAGGCGCATGTGTGTTGGTGTACTCACATCACTCTTTGATTTTACATCACATTCTTCTGCATTGTACGGAACCGAAAAAATACAAAAATAATTACATTAGAAATGAGTAGTTCAATGCCATATGACAGAAGTAACTTACAGAAAGAATTACAGTTAATTGCAATGTTCTCTTTATTCCGATAAATACAGACTCGTTTTGCTAGATTTGGCTTGTGATCTATTTAAAAATGGATATGAATTACGTTTTGTCTGTAGTTAAGGAGGTTTAGCATTCAAGGGAATAGTAAAGCATCTCAATGATCTATGTACACATATGAGCACATTATGTGTGCAGTTCTTTTGTGCAAGACAAGGTGAAAGTGTATAGCTGATTACATCCACAATGGAATCACCTTATAAATAGTGTACAAGGGAGCTTTGTACGAAAAGTTCTACTTATGGAGTGCTTTCCCTCAACTATTCCCGACGGCTATAGTCAATGTGATGAGTAACATTGACTAAGATGTAGTTTTAATGTGGAAAGTCATGGTTATATAACTAGAAATAGTCACTACAACCCAAGAGTTCAAAAGAAACAAATGCATTGCCCACAACTTTCTGAAACAGTTTTGTAAATTGTATATATACACGTGCATTACTGGAAAGTGTTCTACCAAGGAAACTATAATACACTGTGTTATTTACACATTATACATTGCACACAAATGTGTTGCCTGTAAAATTGCCCAAAGAATGCATCTTCTTAAGAATTTCTTGTATAAACATTATCGACCATCATATTTACATTGCTAGGTAAGAAAGCAACGTTATTTCCGAAAGTACAATGATACGTATTTAGGAAAATATAAATCATACACTATAATCAGCATAGTTGTCCGCCATATTCCTACGTAATTTAAGGTCGCGTTAAACAGTTAAGGGAGGCAAATCGCGTCCTTAAGTTAAGGGCGAGTTTGAGGAGCTGTTAACCTTGAGGGAGGTTGGTGAAACACTCTGGCGCTGTGAGGAAGCGTTAAATGGACTTAACGCTTCCTTAACATTTAAGGAAGGTCGGTGAAACCGGCCATTAGCATCCTCCCTTCCTGCTGAGAAAGTCATAACGTTTGAACCGCCTCACCGATTTTGATGTTTGATACACCGTTTGAAAGGTATTGAAGCATAAATTACGATTCCGCAAGTTTCGGTCGCCTATATGGTCTGGGTTCAGTGCTCTCATCAGAAATGTGAAATTTTGAATTTTTGTTTCGAACCGACCTAGGGGTTCCAGGAAGGTCTTACCGACCCAGTTTTTCAAATGCAAGTTCAATCATCAAAATCGGGCTTATAGTTCGCTAGATCCGAAATTAGATATCTGAGTGTCGCTAACAGATTCGTTTGGGAGCGTCACTCGAAGAACTACATTAATGCTGTATATTGGACAATCTTACGTTTAAGCTTAAAACATTCCATCATTTTAAAATTGATATTTAGTAATTTTAACTTGAGAAATTATGATCTCCCTGCTTGAGCTGTTGTTTATTCAAAGTCTACTTAAATTGAGAAAACACCATTCTATTTATGAAGGAAGGAAGGAAATGGAAACTATCTTAACCTGTTAGATAGCACACCTGTTACAGTCACCATCTTAAGCTAAGTCATTTCCAAACTGGTTGCAAATTTTTAAATTGGAAGAGAATCGAGTAATATATACATATATGGGCTACAGTGTTAGCAAAAATTGATAAGTGAAATCAGCTTTACCGTGCCATGTGACATTTATGCAGTTCTTGGTTCAAAATTCTGTAAACAGTTTTTGCTTTCAGAAAGAGTAAAACAAGTAAACACTAAATGCATATTAACGGATAGTGAGATATGACATCTTGGCTGCGATCTTCCAGTCATCAAATTTATTTCGTACATTAAATTTTTAAATAGGATGTGAATCATTTGGAATTTACATTGAAATTTTAACACAGGGACATTGGTGAAGGTAATTTGAGCATAGCTGTATTTCTCGAAGAATAAGGCAGTAAACCTCCTACAGACTACGGAAGGTATGCACAAATATCTCGTTAGTCGCCGACACCGCAACGTTGCGGACTATTAAGATGACGACTTTTACCGATGGTTTTGCCGACGCGATTTTCGATATGCACAAGGAACGCCATTATGCCTGACAGCCTGCAAAATCGTAACTCGCTGACATCTTGATTTAATTTCTTTCGTTTTCAAAATATATTGTATGTTTGTGATAAGTTTTGCTTTAGTAGTAAAGAAGAAGGTTTTACAAGTAATATACAAAATGTTAAGCAGCAATCAATTCATTTGTGTTCGTTATTTTATAATTTTAACCTCAGCACATGTACGTTTTCTTTCTGGTTTAGCTTTTAATAGCACCGGATAATTTAATTTAATTTAATTTTAATTTAATTTCCTTTATTTCAGCAGGCGAAGTTCAGCTAATAGCTGTTCTTCCACCTAACCCTTGTCAGATCATACAAATGAAAATATAAAACAATAATTGATAAAAGCAAACACAAATACATAATAGAAAAAAAAACGAATTAAAAAAACGTACATGAAAAGAGCCTTAAAACAAAATAAAAACATATAAAAGTTAAATATACAATGATAATGCATACATAATCATTGAAGAAAAAAAAACACGCACACACAATACAAAATGGAAACTTACATAAAAGTGCCTCAGTCACACAACACTATAAAAACATATGAAAGTTAAATATCACTGGTAGAAGAGCATAGCCTTTGCTGATTAAGCAAATATACACTTAGAAGAGTTTTAAATTCATTTAGCGTTTTTGCACATGTAATAGCATTTGGCAAGGAATTCCAGGCTTTCGCAGCTGATACAGAAAATGATCGAGTTGTTTGTGTGAGTTTGTATCTTGGAACATCATATGTTGACCTATTACGTGTAACGTACTTATGGATACTAGACTTAGAGATAAGTTTTCCATGGAGATAAGCGGGTGTTTTCTTGTGAACGATGTTGTGAATTGTGCAACAGAAACGAAAGAACCTTCTTCGATACATTGTCAAAATATTGTTCTCCTTTAATACAGGGAGAATATGTTCGAATTTACGAAGGTTGAAAGCAAACCGGATGCAGGAATTCTGGACTTTCTGAATGGATTTTACTTTGTTGATTTGAAGGCAAGGACCATATACGGCATCACCGTAATCAAACAAGGGCATAATTAGTGTCTGTATTAGATACAATTTTGTTTTTGCCGTGAGCAGGTCACGTGATCTATATAGGCATCTTAGGTTATTTAGTGCACGTGAGCATACGTTAGCTACATGAGAATTCCAGTTAAGATTTATATCCATTAATAATCCAAGGTTTTTAATACTAGGTGAATATCTGATGGTATAGTTACTCAACTTTATGTTTAGTTCCGATGTCTTCAGTTTCTGAAGTTGGGTAGCTGTCCCTATAACTGTATAGGTACATTTCGATGGATTAATGACTAACCCGTTTTCGCTACACCAATTGTGTATATTTTGCAGATCTTCATTAAGAAGATCTATTGTTCGCTTCATATTTCCTGGTGAGGATTTAATAAATAACTGCGTGTCATCGGCGTAACAGTGAATTTGAGCGTTTTTAACAATTGAAACTAAATCTGAAACATACAAGGAAAATAAAGTTGGGCCTAATATTGATCCTTGACGAACACCTCTTTTCAGAGACAAAGGCTCAGAAATTTTAATGTTAGGAGACTTCAGAAAAACACGTTGTTCTCTACCATGTAAATATGATTTGAACCAATCAATACTTATAGTAGAGAAATTATAGTGCTTCATGTTGGCAAAAGGAAGATCATGTTCAACTAACTCAAAGGCTTTTGATAGGTCTGAAAGAACCAAAACTACTACAAAGGAATCATTCAACGCATATAATATTTCATCGGTAACTTCTAAAAGAGCAGTTGTCGTACTATGAGAACCTCGAAATCCCGACTGAACTGAAGGTAAAATATCTTCATTACCAAGAAAAGTATTCGGTTGTTTCGAAACAATTTTTTCAGTTACTTTTGACAAGATTGGTACTACAGATATTGGTCGTAGCTTATTAAGTGATGTGACAGTAGGTTTGTTTTGGCAGTGGTAGCACCTTAGTTTGTTTCCATACTTTAGGGAAACAGCCGGTACTGAAAGAATAATATATTATATGTGTCAGTGGTGACAGTATGAATGGTAATGAGAGTTTCAGCATTTTAGTTGTTATTTCGTCCAACCCTGCCGCATTTGATTTAATGCTGTATACAGCCTTCTGCACGTCATTCTCATTTACGGGGAGTAGGGAAAATTCGTTTTTAACTTTCTGAGATAGATTATTAGAATACCATGCGATCTGTGGACGAAGATCAGTTTTAGGTACAAGGGCATTAGTTGCTAACACGAAATGATTGTTCATAACATTTGGGTCGTTAAACTCCTTCGGGATAGATTGAGGGGAGTTATTTCCTATTCCAAGTTCACGCAGTTTTCCATTTATCTCTATTATTTTTTCCAATGTTAATGCGGTATGAAACATAAGCCTTTTTTTCTTGTCGAATAACTGACGTAGTGAAATTGCGGATACAACACTGTATATGGAAACGACAGTACAACCAACGAACAGACAGAATCAAAAAGAAACTCCAGAAACTACGCAGCCAGGAGTGGGACTTACTTTTATTCTCAGAGATGCAAAGACCAACCATCACATATGTCCCTTCCCCATTTTATGTTTAGCAAAATCCCTTTCTCTCTTTAATTAATGCCTTACTCCGTACTTAAAGGCTCCATACTTTATGCCTTAAAAAGTAGAAGACAAGGAAAGTCGCAATCATTTCGGTCAAGCAGGGATGGGACAGCGCTATACTGAATTATTGCCTTACGTTACATATTTCAAGTTTATAAACTCCACACCTGTAATATATATGATTTTTAATAAACACATTCGCGTATACTGTAAAGCGGGAGTCACGTCACGAATACCTATGAAACCACAGCTACTTGAACTACTATTTATAGCAAATAAAAACTGGAAATGTGATAGAGATACTGGAACAGTTAGAGCTTAAAATCCAGAGCTGGATGAGCTCACTCACCTTCTTTGCTTTATTAAACACCTACAGAGAGGAAAATGAGTCACACTTACGTCCCAGCGTCATGCGTGATGACAAGGACGTTCAGATATAATGCCAACCGCCAACGCAAGGATCCATTCAGTAGGACAACTCTTCTGTTGTTAAATGAGTCAGAGCTGAAGTACCTGCAATGTTGGCAATGCGTTGAACGTACCTGCATTGTTATCACGATTTGACGTGGCTATAGCCATAGCTTAATTTTGCTTTGACGTTTTGGAAAATTTTATTTTGCAGACTTCAAAGGAATTTTATTTTGATGACATTTTGTACTCTTTCCCACTTGCGATAACTATTTGGGAGCGTTTTATACAAATTTCTCTCGTAATAACAAAATTGTACTCGTTTGAGGTCTGTGAAAGATGGTTTTCCAAAACGTAAAAAAGAAAAGAAAAAATGATGTGGCTAGAGGCACGTCAAATCGTGATTCTAATGCAGGCGACATTTATTAGTCTGGTAACATTACTGGAACGTCAGCTCTGACTCATTTAACAGCTCTAGTTAGAGTGTTTCAACATGGTTTAGTAGAATACGAAAGTAAGAAAAACTGCGACGGGAGCCGAAACGAAAAAGCAGACTATCTCGGTAATAGCTATTCGCATTAACCAACTGAGCTTCCACCACTTACATTAAACCCAGCAATCTCATCGTTAGTAATGGAAGAACTTCCAGATACAAATTACTAAACTGAAGGCTATAAGGACATTATGAACAAAATGTATAGACATTGTAAAAATAAAGTAATACAATAAATTTTGCTTTGGATTTCAAAATTGGCTTACTTTTAGTCTCTTATTTGATAGGTTACAATTTTCTTTAATTTTACTTCTAATTATAGTCAGAAAAGATTAACGTTAGTTAAAGAGTTACCTTGAAAGGATTGTTCATGTAAAATGTCTTTTGATTTAATATTAGACAGTAGAGTAGTTCTACACTGTAAATCTGGTATTCTTGTTTTGCAGGTATTTGTTTTGACTAAGAATCATATGCTGACCTTGAATATGAGAATGATATATTTCGTTGCAACTTTGGAGAAAGAAACAGATTTCACCCTACTGATCATTCGAGAACAATTGAAGGGTTTGGTGTTTAAAAAAAGGTGATTTCTTCAGTTTTTCCAACTTTTGAAAAGATAGAAAAGCACCATTGAAACTTCATTATGTGATATACCATGCCGTTTGGTTTTGTCCATAACGAGTCATACGCAGGTTTTGGAGAAGGTGAGGATTCCCTTTCTTGCCTTCCTAATCATTTAATTTAACCATGAAGACCATCAAGAGTGTTAACTCGACTCAAGAGTTCTTTCGACTCTCTTTTTTTTTTCTTATTTCTTATGTCTAATTAGAATATAGTTACCACGAGGCGAAATAAAACTTCCATTAATTGGTAATGTGTTTATTATGCAATATTCCTACACAATTTACAATAAACTACTCATTCCTTGTGAAATACGTACAATATGTATTTATTCCTACTTTGTTTGGTTTTCTTCATTTCATACACACTACATTTCTGCACTTCATATTTAGCTCGATACGAGCTGTGAAAATAATAATATACCCTACAAAAAAGACACTCTCAATAGACTTTTAGAAATTCTTATCTACTACTAAATCGAATTCAAAGTCCTCCACGTATCAAGGTATTTTCTTTTTGTACGTAATTTATACATTCACGGCTAACTTTCATGATTGTATTTAAGTTTTCCTACTTCTTTCACCTTCATTCAGAATTATTTGGTGTCAAGGTTTCCATAAGAAATAATGGTGATAAAACGTGGTATACTTATTCAGCTTTTCCTTACATTTAGGTAATCGGTTTCAACAAGTCTTATTTCTGATTTAACTGTGAAACTTCATTCACACATGCCATTTGTGTCGCTCTGTTACCAAAAAAATCAAAGACAGATGTTTCTTACTTCTCACAAGATATGAAGGTAAATGTTTTGGAACGATTGTCAATTCTTCTGCTCGTGTTTCAAGATAGCTTAGGTATGGTTTAAGACTTCTTTATTATTTACATTTGTCAATTTCAAAATCTCTCACACATCACAGCTATCGTTTCCCAACTCTTTCTGTATCTCCAAGTATGTTTTGCCCTTAGTTTCCGGGACAAATTTTATAACAAAAATCACTCCCAATGCACAACAACTACCAAAGATCCAAAATGTTACTGCTGAACCAAAAATGTCGAGAAAGTTTTGGAAAAACTTAGATACACAGAACACTAGGAACCACAGAAACGTCACAACAATAGCACTTGCAGAACTTTTAACAGAATTTGGGAGAATTTCGCCCAGAATAATCCATGGAATAGGTGCTGCTCCAATTCCAAATGAGGCTATGAACATGTTTACCGATACCAATGGAACCCATCCATAAGATTCAACATCATAACTAGCTTTAAAATAATAATACAGACCCATTATTCCCATACATATACACATGACAGCTTCTGAAATAATCATTAAAATCTTACGTCCAGCTCGATCAACTAACAAAGATGACAAGTATGTGACTGCTAGCTGTACTGCTCCAACCATAATTGTAGAGAGGTTTGGAGACAACGAGCTTCCAGCGTCATTGAAAATTTGCACAGTAAAGAAAACAATGGCTACAACTCCAGAAAACTGTTGACACATCATAAGACCAATGCAGATAATAAAAGCTTTTCTAGTTACAGGTGATACAAATATGTCTTTTAGAGACCCTTTATCTTCCTCTGTTTCCCGGACTATTTTCTCAATTTCCCCAAGTTCCTTTGCAATTGGAAAATTTTGACCTCTAAAGAATTTCAAAGATCGTTCCGCTTCCTCTTTTCTGCTTTTGGACACAAGATATATTGGAGTCTCAGGCATCCATATAAAAGTGATGAAGAAAACAATAGGAATTGTTGTGCATATAATGTTTAACCATGTGTATGAGACAATAGACCCAATAATGTACGAAAATAAAATTCCAGCATTGACAAGCAGGATGAAAAATGAAGATAAAATGCCTCTTACGTTAACTTCAGCTATCTCTGTGATGTACATTGGTGCCATTACAGAGATGGCAGCACAACCTAGCCCTATTACCACCCTACCACAGCATAGAATCAAAACAGATTCAGCAAAAGTTATAACTATCCATCCGACTACAAATGGAATAGCAATAAGTGTAATGGTGATTTTTCGACCCAAAAGGTCTGCAGTGTAGCCAGTCGGTATAGCTCCTATAATTCCTCCGATAGGCATGAAGGAACCAATCCACGACCCTTCATCATTTGTAACTTGAATTGTGCTGTTGGCAGATTGAAGCATCGGCAACGCTGGTGATGTCCAACTCGAACTAGCTCCACAAGCAAATCCGGCAAGTGTAACTGAAATTAGAATCATTAGTTATGTAAAATATACGCTTTTATTATAGAATAATATACACTGCTTGCCATTAAAATTGGAAAACCAAGAAGGAGACATCGGATTAATTTAAAATTAACGGAACATATAAAGCATGAAAAGATAAACAACTGATTAGAATGGCAGCTAAGTGACGCTTCAGAGACGCCGGGTATGCCATAAAAAAACAGCAATCGGAGGCAGGCCAGAGAGCCACAGCGCAGCGTTATACGACTGCTGATGTGACGTGAGTGTGCATATATGTTCGAAAGATGCCTCTTCATCGAATGTGGAAGCCCTGCCAGCAGATTTCCTCCTTTGATCGTGGAAGAATTGTGGTATATCGCGAGTGCGGTTTATCCGTATTCGTACCCTATTGGACAGAGTGCGTCCACAATGCAGTGTATATGGACTCGATGGCTCCACGAAGGCATTACCTCCAGTAGCGCACATACGTTGTAAATACGTGGATTAAATGTTAGTACTGGAATGTAATTTAACGTTGTAAATGTACCGAAATGTCCCCCTATTCAACGGTTAATTCGGCGTTGATTTGGTTGAGCAGAAACGTTGAAATGAAGAAACGGGTTCAGTTTGCCAAAACAAAGCATGGTTGCTGTCTGTTGTCATACACATTTAGCTGCATTTTGTCCGTTGCTTTCATCTTGATATATAGTATTAATTTTCCAACAGTAAATTATCCAACCGTCTGTTTGGGATTCGAAGCTGGAACGTTGGCACTCGTTGTTGGTAGCTCGACAAGCTGACCACTCAACCATGAAGCCGCCTTGAGAGTCACTACTCTTTACTATTCCCTTTATGTTACGAAGACGTAAAAGGTAGTCTTCAATGCAGTCGTCCCAAATCTAGACCAGTTGTTTTACCATAATCTAAGAATAAGAATAAAGAATACTTTCCTTCTTTCTTTGTTATGTGCATTTTTCCTTCTCTAACACTTTGACCACCGCTGCACAATTAAATTTGTATTTCTCAATAAAACGTGTAATATGTTGCCTTAGAAAAACGCATATAAAGCGAAATTTATGTCATACTAGAAAAAGAAAGTTGGAAACACTTTACATTAGCGCCCTATTAAGGAAATTAAATGTTCGTTGAAATATAGTTCAAAATTCAATTTGTTTTCAACGTGCAAATGATAACATGAGAAACCTAGTTAATTTTATTCTATTCTCTTTTAAGTACAATTTTTATGCAATTAACTTGGAAAGTAACATCTTATCAACAATATTAAGTCTTCGTTGAAATATGATTTAAAATCAAACGTATCTTTTGAACCAATAAAGGTTAATCAAGGAAATTAACAAAAAATCAACGTGAGAAACACGTTTGTGTGTTGTGGGAAGCAACCACACGCCGAATCCCAACTACCGCGCCATATCATGAGACTCGAGGAAATACTGCTTGTGTGTATGGCTTTAGCGGATCGAATAGCCACATCACGAACACTGTCGGATGCACTGGCAGCTGTTGCAAAGCGCACAGTGTCCCCACGAACAGCTTTACGTCGCCTGGCAGAACGGAGTATATTTGCACTGCGCCCATTGTTGCGGTTTCCGCTGGTATGAGCGACTACAATGGTGTCGTGCATGGAGAGCCGAACGGCAAGACATTCTGTTTTCAGACGAATCCCGCTTCTTTCTGCAGCATCATGATAGCCGAATCCATATGTGGCGGTACTGTGGCACTAGGTTGGGCAACGCCTGCGTTGTGCATCGCTACGTCGGTCCGGCACCGGGTACTATGGTGTGCGATGCATTGGATTCCATGCCGTTCGTGTCTCCTATGCATTGACGAACATATGACCAGCCAGCGGTACATCGAAAATGTGTTGGACCTGGTTGTGGTTCCTTTAGTGCAAGCCCTTCCGGGTACCACGTTTCAGCAGGATAACACGCACCCGCATGTGGCAGGGATGTTCTAGACTTTCCGACTGGACACAGTGTTCCGCCTGCTTCCTCGACCGGCGCGTTTACCTGATCTCTCGCCGATTGAACACGTCTGGCCCATGATTGCACAACGCCTCTTACTCCAGCGACCTCTCCCAGCTACAATTGATGAGCTGTGTCCCCGTGTCGAAGATTTATGGCTTACCATACCCCAGGACATCCACTGTCTTGCCATGTTGCAGCAGTTCTGAGCGCCTAAGGTGGGCCCACAAATTACTGATTTGGCAGTTCTATTCTGTGGTGACACGTCAGGAATCACCAGAGCGATAAGTTTAATCATTTTCTACTTGCACCTTACAGTATACAACTACCAAATTTGGGGCTGCTATCTTCTATCTTTCTTGGTGTTGCATTTTTAATGGCGAGCAGTGTATAACAAAAGATTCAAAGAATGTTGAACATGATTTTTGAATAATGATAATAATCATCATAATAATGTGGTTTGTAATAATGTGCTTTAAGTTACGATTTCTCCGTGATACCATCCATTTATAACAGGCTAATGTCTTCATGAAAGAAGGTATCAAATGAAATCATTGACCTCGACTTATCCGACCGACTTCAATTAGTGGTGACCGCTAACACAGATACAGATCTGGTTTAATTTCATGCATATCCTATGAAATTCGAGTAGGTATATGCAGGTTCGAGTTCTGTAACAAATATAAGGCCCTGGCTGCTACCTTCTCTATCTCTGTCTTCAGAAGACTTACGCGTATAGCTCCCTGTGCACCCCATAGAATGATATATTAAAAAACCTGCATATTGAATGCATCACAATTTTCAAAACCTGTTTTTTCTTTATTTTCTATACCCGTAGTATTGTGCGATTTATCGCTACAAATTTTCCTTGAGGTACTTCTTTAGACGCCTGTACCTGGTAGTGGCAGAAAGAGCGGCGGCTGAAGTGCTTCTAAAACATTTATTCGTAATTACCCCTAATTACTGTTTATTAACAAGTATCTTGGATTTTCAGTCTTAACTAGATTATGTATAATGCTATTTCTGAGAGTTACCGAGTACTAAAATTCTTGCTAGAATAGTGCCAAAATTTTTATACCTTGATGGAATGCGACACGGCATGAAAGGTAAGAGATTCCTTAATTTCATTTTAAATATAGATTTTTGTTAATTCGTAAAAGTAAAACGGTGAAGTGTGACTTCACCAACTACGCCCGAAGAACAGCCTCTGTGATGTGCACTTCCTTTTAACCACAAAATTCCTCGTTTTGATTGCCTTTCTTTCACTCAACGAGGCACTGCCCTACGTTTGTGCTCTAAAGTTACTTGCATTTTATCGCCTTAAGTTTACACTAAGCAAATCAGCGAGGTTTCCTCCAACTATATCAGATGAGTTTGTCTGGAAGAGAAATAGCTTTTGTTTTAAATAAACGAGTACTATAGAATGAAGACACTCTATTCAAATACTTTTTTATGTTTCGTTTCCTCTTCCATTACATCAGTTTCAAGCTTGCAGATATTATCAAGCAACCAAGAATCGTCTAAGTGTCGCTCTACAACATATAATTCTGTGTTATCTGTCTAGATGTCAAGCGTTTCAGCTGCTTGGTTCAAGGTTAGTAGGACAACAAATTAAATGCGATTATGTTGTCCCTGTAGAAGGGTTTATGCAGTACTGTTATCTTCTTTTGTCTCACTACAAAACGAACTTAAAATTCATTTTCAAGGTCTTCTTTTCATCCAAGATAAGCAAATAACGACTTTACAAGTCCAATGAAACCTAAGATAAGCAAATAGCTTCGTTTTCTATTTCAAGATTTTGACATTTATTTCATAAGTTTGGATAAATTCGTAAGCAAAACATGAGCAATCCTGAAATAAACTTGGTTCCTGTTTTACTAGGTCATGTAAAAAGTTTGTAGCGTAATCATGAAGGACTATTGCTTGGTGCTCTGATGAAGGATTTCACTTCAAAGGTCACTCATGAAGACTCCGTGAAGATACAGAAGACCATGAACGTTTTTTGGTCGGAAGAAGTGGATGTGCAGCGACGAAATTCAGATACCATTTCTTAATCATGAACTATGATGAAGTATCAACACTCAATGTTTCTATTAATACCTTCATGGGTGGATGATGGCCATTGGATTAATGACCTTCATTATCTGCTATTTAATCCCTACTTGTTTCATAATTTTGTCCATTTATACTTCGTCACTGCAACTTCTCTACTTCACTAGATGTAGAACAACGATAGGAACAATAGATCGATGAGTATCAGTACTCAAAGAGTAAAAAAAGAAAATACAAGCACCTAGCAGTAGTGTTTTATGCTTACCAGGCTCATACCACAACTTACTCTGAAATTAGTTGAAAGAATGGACAATTTGTGAAAATATCATGCACCAAATATTACCTGTTCTTTTCAACTATACGGTCTCCAGATAATTAAAATAGGATAGGTAACGTGCATCTACAAAGTCCGTAATTGTTTAACAAACTGTCCATAATTGTTCCAAGCAGCAAATGCATCGCAAAATTTTACATAATACCCTCTAAATAATTTGAAACTTCAGTCATGAACAATCCACTTTGTGGATGGATAAAGGATGCTATCAGTTCAGACTGAATTATGATAATCTTCGTAATAGCTTGTGGATTCTTGTTTTCTCCTCAGTACAACATCTGTCTGACGTAGCATTAATTCATGTCGGTAATGGTCAGGAGATATGGCCAACTTAGCTGTGTGTAATGCGGTCCTCAAAGCAATAGAGGTGATTCGTGTATCCAGACGTCTAATATGCTTTTCCACGAAGTTTCACGCGCGATGACTCAGTGGTAGGGCGCTCACCTCAGGTGAGTGAGGTCCTCACTTCGATCTGGGAATGGTGCTCCCGTTTCCTCTCACTTTCTTCATTCCACCAATTCTCTCATCATCCTGAGCCAAAAGTTCCCGAGAGCTCTAGACATTAAATTCAAATTCAATGAACTTTCACTGATTCTCTTTTAGGTTGATAACCAGAGTTCTGACAATGGACGTCGCGCAAGTTCCCCCGCATTTTCTAGAAAGTTGTAGTGTATTTAAAATGTCTCGTACTCTCGTTCTACAAACTAAAACACACACACAAGTCAGCTGCCATCGTCAAGGACGTCAGGAGCTACAGGCTACCGAAAGTGTGGGGAAATGAACTTTAGACTTTCATATTTCTAACACTACGAACTGATGCGGCATGGTACCATCAAAGAATTTGAACCTGCTCTATTTAAAAATGCACATTCCAACATTGTGCGACTAGTGATCAAGGGATTCTCCAAAGGTGATTCCGGAATATTACTGAAGTAGATCGGAATGAGCATGAGGAAAGATGGCATACGTCATCCCCAGCACCCAATCGGACAATGATATTCAATCTCTTTGATAACAAATAAACAAAACGTTCGATGAAATTATGAGAATTTGAATTGAATTTTAAAGGCCTTTAGGCAATTTTGGCTCAGGCCGATGATGATGAGATGAATTGGTGGAATGAAGGAAGTTGGAGGAAACGGGAGACCCCGAGAAAACTCACGCACACGTTGTTTGTCCACCACAAAGCCTACATGGCATGAGCATGGATCGATCCGACGATCCCTAGCGCAGAGATGAGCGCTCTACCAATTAAGCCACCGTGGCCCATGAAATTATGCAATTCCTATTGCTGCTTGTTTGCAACTACACATTTTTGATTTTAGAAAATCGTTCCGTATATGGGATCAACTTGAGATATCGACTTGGCCCAAGCGAATTATTGTTTCCTGGCTAATAGCCGTCCCATTCATGCTCATTTCGACCCATCTTTACTCCAGAAAATTTCTGGGAATCCCGTATTTCATTTGGGGAATCCCTTGCGCACTAATTGCGGAATTTTGAACTATACAATTTTGGATAGTGCACATTTAAAGTCTTTGACAGTACCATGCCGCATCAGTTCCACTGTTCGTAGTGTTAGAAATATGAAGGTCTAAAGTTTATTTTACCGCGCTTTCGGCAGCCTGTAGCTCTTAACGTTCTTGACGATGGCAGCTGACTTGTGTGTGTGTGTGCTCTTTTTTAGTTTATTGGACGAGACCTTTCAAATACACTACAACTTTTCAGGAAATGCGGTGGGAACTTGCGCGAAGTCCCTTGTGAGGCTCATCGAAGTTAACTGTTGAACAGTGTTACGTCTGTTAGCACATACGAGTCGTCGGTCCCGCAACTGACCTCCTCTGTAGCTTTACAGTAGGTTCATTCATTGACCAGATTGATTTGATACACTTTAACTACGGAGGTTCTGAAACGATGGCGAATCGCAGTCCTCTGTTAGAATAAGATACAAGCTCTTCGTGTGACTGCGTATCTATGTTATTAGTAGGACTGTGCGATATTTCGATATATCGATCGGTCGATAGTTTGTGAATATCGAAATTTCGGTATTTTATAAATATCGAATTCAATATATTGATACTTTGATATTTCAATATTTTTCGATATTTCGATATTTTTTGATACTTCGATATTTTTATATTTCGATACTTCGATATTTGTAGATACTATAATATTTTTCGATACTTCGATATTTTTATATTTCGATACTTCGATAGTTTTCGATATTTCGATATCATCGATCGATATATTATCAAACCTTCAATATTTCGGTATTCGATATATCGATCGATTTTCGATATTCAAAACCGGATATCGCACAGCCCTAGCTATTTTGTTGGTAAAGTGGGCATTAATATATCACTTCTACTGTTCATAAATATGATCAAAATTCAGTGTTCAATTAGTGCATACTTACCTATCAATGGAACTTGCATTTTAAGATATATTTCTTTAGTGTATTTTTTAGATTTTCATTACCTATAATTGCTGCTAAGTACTGGGTGAATTTCCTTCCTTCGACTCTTTCACTGGTGTCTTCTTTCGGCATATGATTCATACTAAAAGCTTTCATTTCGTTCATTTTCAAGTAAGCATTCGTTTTGTCCTTGCCTGTCTGTAAAATAACAGAAAATCTTATTTAGAAATATAATTATCTAATTTGAAATTAATAAAAATATTACATAATTACTTGTTAAACTGTGTTAGTGTACTAACAAAAAAAAATGCTGGTAATTGCATCAAGATCTGCGCACATACGAGAAGTCTTTCTTACAAGTATTAGAATCTTATCGTGATCTTGCAATTCTCTTCGTCTATATATAGGTGACACATAGGATATTTCCTCATACACTATATAGCTTTGACAGGCAGTTTAAAATTGAAAATAACATTTCATTTTCTCTGTACCTCTTTCGATAACTGTTAATAAGTTTTCCAAAAGTTATGCACCTACACTGTTAAAGTTTTAGTGAATATTGTTAGAAATTCTTCGTAAAGTTTTGAAGAATTTTTAGTATTTCATGTTGTTTGTTTGTTTCAGTAGCACATCAATATCGGACGATATCAGCAGCGGACAATTTGCGATTGCAAACAATGTTGTTATCCAACACCGGTTAATATCGAATGGCAAACAGTTTTGCCGATCGCTTACGAAATCGATCAGTGAGAGGAATTTATTGATTTAATAAAAGGAATTAAGTATATTTCTACAGCAATTTTAGAAAAATATGTGCTCTTGTTTATATCCTGTATACTATTACGCGTCTTATTTTCTCGTTGAATTGAATTTTATTTAGTCTTTAGGCATCTTAAGGCTCAGACCTCTTATTTTTCTCGTCTTCCTTTATAGTTGTAAATTTTCTTGCTGGTCCGCGACCGGATTAGAATTTGCAAACGTGTGATTTGATGTTCGTTGTCTTATCCACTCTGCCACAGATCCATCCATGAAGAATTAAACAGCAATTATGCATTTTATTAACTCGGACATGGAATGTGATGTCATTGACAGTCTTTTCACTACAGAAAGACTTCAAGCAGGGAGTATGTAGAAATTTTATACTTGCTATTTGTTACAACACGTGTCATTTCTTCATTACCTAGAGGTTCTGGATGAAGTAGAACACGTTTCTCGTGTTTCAGGAGGAGCTCTGAAAGTCGAAATATCATACAACGCCAATGTAGATCGCTTACCGAGCGACCGTGGCTCGGTGGTAGAGCGTTTGCTTAGCATTCGGGATGTCGTGGGTTCAATCCCAGCACCCGACCATCCTAACATTTTTCCAGGGGTTTTCCTCAGTCACATCAGGCAAATGATACCCTAAACTTAGGCCCTGCCCGACACCTTCCCGAATCTTTTCCTCTCCCCTACTCCGTGCTGAGACTTATATACCTATAGGCCATAAATACAATTCAAATTTAAATGTAGATAGGTTTTTAATCACACTGGTCAACCATGATCGGCATCCGCGTTATTGTACCAGTATATCGGTCCGTTATCCTTGTGCTGCTTGGCTATATACTGTTTTGTTTTAGTCTTATCTTATGACTGGCAATTTAGTACAGCCAGTAAGACGCTGGGTTTATAACTGAACAACAGGTGTTCAAATCTCGCTGCTCTCTTCCTCTTTTTTTTTTGCTCCCATCATTCCTGATTTCATTATTGAAGTTACTGGAAAAGTTACAGGCAACTATGGTTATAGAAAGAATTTAGACAATAAGTGGAGTAATTTTAGTACTAAAACTATTTTTAGACGAAAGAAAACTGGTGCACACAAGAAATTCTGTGATGAGCAAGCTGATGTTGGTTACACTAATGATCATTTTGTCTTCTTGTTTTTCTAGATAGAACGAAAGATGTGTTTATATTTGTTTGCAACATCGCAATATTTCATCCCGACTGGAATTACCATGTTCATTAGAGAAGAACCCATGCATTGTGACCCTGATCTTTAATTAAGTAAAGTAGACCGAGAAACCAGGAAAATCTTAAGTCAGAATCATAGTTTTTGAGGTCATAGTTGGAAGATATTCCAGACGTTTTGCACTGACCTTTCACTATATAGTATTTTAACTGCAAATATAAAGCTTGTTTCACCAGTGGAGCATTAAGGTAAAGAATAATAATTAAAAAACAATGGGTATTGAAACTCTTAAAATGAAATATCAAACGAGTGTAAAATATTTCACTAAGAAAGGATGCATTCTTTTTAAGAAGCTAGATAGTTAACATTATGTTTCCATACATACTGTACAAAATATATATTGTGTAGGAAAAGGTAAATATCTTACCTAAGCACGTTTTCTGTTTGAGAAACAGAGTATAAATATTGAACAGGAGGTTTACCTCCTAATTTTCATGCAATTTCTTCCTGTTTCTTTGACACGAAATTATATTTCTTTTATTAAAAAATCACTTTCGGTAGGCCTACAGGCTGAGGTAGATTTCGAAGTTTCGCTGGGAGCCGGGGCTCGCCCCCCAACTTCAGTGCTTTTGAGAGGATGCGCCTCCTTTATCTTAACCAAAATCTCCCTGCAGCACTACACCACCACGGAGTACATCTTCACCCTCCCACGGTTGGCTGCGCCCCCAAAGGGAAGATTTGCCCCATTTATTGTAACCTACTCTTGGTCATACACCTTCATTGAAAATTTCGTTTCTCTACCTTCAATGATTTGGAAATTGGGTTTTTGGGGCGGCCATTTTAAATCCAAGTTGACGACTTTTTGAAAGTTTTCTTATTTTGTCGTGACCTACTTGTGATAGTACAACTTCAAGTAAAATTTCATTTATCCAGCTCAAACGGTGTGCAAAATGGGATTTTGGGCGGTCATTTTGGATCCAAGATGGCGACTTTTCCCAAATGTTGTGATATTTCCCTAAGCTACTCGTCATAATGCACCTTTATGCCAAATTTCGTATCTCTAGCTCAAACGGTGTGGAAAATGGATTTTTAGGTCCGCCATTTTGGATCCAAGATGGCGTCTTTGAACTCATTAGGTAACATTTTCATAATCA
>JAGDQP010030199.1:3833-22786 GCA_022664845.1 Lepisma saccharinum | reverse complement strand
TAGCAGAATCCCTGTTTTGAAATGAGTTGAGAGGGGAGTGATGTACTGGAAGTAACCAAGAATCACGCGAAATAAACGTTCAAATAGGTCTAAACCATATTCAAAGAATGGATTTTATACAGTTTCGTGTGGGCAACACTTTTCCATAAAGTGAAGGCATAAAGTTATTTTTTGGAGAAAGCATATTATTATTATTTTATTAATATTATTATTATTATTATTATTATTATTATTATTATTATTATTATTCATGTCTACTAATTAGCTTTTTAGTGTTCCCACTCCGTAGGTATTGACGAAGGTATAAGTAAACCATCACTCTCAGGAGAACGCCAAAATATACCTTAACTAAGCGCGTTTTATAACAATTCTATCAACGGATGAATAGTTGAAAGTCAGGAATACTGCCTTGCAGAATACTGAAAATAAGGAAACATTTTGAGATCAAAAGAAAACTTTAGTAGCAGTGGCATTTCATAAAGTGAAATTTGCAGACGTCGCTTGTCTCTATTCATTCGGTTCAGAATATCTTCAACATTTACATTAGCATAGTTATGTGTCAAACCATTCAATTTCTCCGCTGTTATTGAAGAGTGAGTACAACATTTGAAGTGATGTGCCTAAAAATTGGGAAACAATGCTCAGGGGCGCGAGTTGTAATGGGCAATGTTATGAACATTTCTAATGAGTGTAGACATTAGGACATAATCCCTTTGAACAGCGAGTGTGCTAGACTCTAAACAGCAGTACAAGGACACTTCATTAGAGTAAGTTTTTCCACTTGTTTTGCCACATTTGAAATTCGGTCTAAACAATACCCTTTCTTGCAAATACTCGTTACAAAAGTCTACACATCGAGCAATTGAAGTCTGCATCTCCTTCTACAATGCTACTACCTTCGCACAAGGTAACTCAATTTACGAGATTTTGCCTGATATTTGTCAAGAAGTGTTTTGTGTTCGCTGATAAGAGTATGAAGATATGGAAAATACATAACGCATCAAAAATAATCTTCCACAGTTTCATTTGGCATTTTTCCATTCCGAATACCTCGATCAAAAATTAAATTTAAAACTGTCACTGATTTCACTATTTGAATCTAGGATAGTTCAATGTCAAGATCGTATAGAGAATTATCGATCAACAGACAGTTACTCGTGTCCGAATGACCCACCGCACTATGCTCATATTCTCGACTCAAATAATCGATTCTGCTAATAACATTTGGATTTTATCTGCGTGCAAATTACTGGTACCATTATTGCAAACTTCATAAGCGATTCTCGCCCAATTTTGTAAAGAAAATATCCAAGGTATTCTGAGCAAGTGTTTTGCTCATTTTTAATATTTGACTATTTATGTACAGTGATCTGTTTGTTCTCTATCATCACGAAAACGAAATGTTGCAGTTCCCTCC
Organism: Lepisma saccharinum; assembly: GCA_022664845.1. Taxonomy (NCBI): domain Eukaryota; kingdom Metazoa; phylum Arthropoda; class Insecta; order Zygentoma; family Lepismatidae; genus Lepisma; species Lepisma saccharinum. Next base: position 21,369 of record JAGDQP010030199.1, on the reverse strand, counting down.
AGAAGCTGAAAATTGTCTATAGTTATTGCTGTTCGTTGCTTTTATTATTGTACTTTCTCAGCTTCTATTGCGTATGCTCGAAACCTTAGCTTCTGAAAGACTATGGGGAAATAGCCTTGCACTGGACGCACGTGCTGTAGACAAATTGATCACCTGGTGTCGAGAGTCATTGTTGACGCACATGCACACAATTTCCCTAATAGAATTGTGCCCTTTCGATTCGAAGGGAGCTCAATAGGACAGATAAGTTGTATCTTTGTGCCCTTATTCTCCTCTGTGCCCAGTAGTGTATTTGATCTGTTAGAGAGGTTTAGTAGTCATTCATAACTTCTAATGATACATTAGATAACTGTAACATGCGTATGCCGTGTGATTAAGCCTTCGTCAAACTGTATGTTGCAATTAGGGAACATGTGCCCATAGATTACAGCTATCTTACCATGACTAATTTTCAACCTGTAAGGGGGGATTCGCGCCCGAGTGCCCGCCTTCTGGCTACGGCACTGACTACCATTCATTATGTTTTTCAACCGATAACCGTTAATCAACAAATTGAACTAAAAATCAACGTTGAAAATACATTTCTGTGCTACTGGGAACTGGGGGTACATTCCCCGATCGCCAAAAACATCAACGAAATTACTCCTATGACTTCCTCCATGTTTCGTTGCTTATCAATTTGTCAATTAGGGATCATAATCCCCATTTACTAAGAATATTCCCTATTTCTGATAAAATTTGTACTTAGAATGGTGGCAGCAAACACTTGTTCAGAATTGTATGCTTTATTATGATAAGAAACCAGTGCACGTGAGAAAATCACACTGGAATTGAAAACTAAGGACATCCAATAACTCAAAAGAAATATATCATTGCAATTTCAACATTTCTCCCAATAAAAAGATTAATATTTATCTAAAACATTACTGTATATAGCAACATGAGTTCCCAAAATCTATAACAGTGTAACTTATAGTTGTGTCCATTGCTGTTAATTTAATAATTTCCCATTTAATATGTTGAAAGAAGCATGGGATCTTTTAGGTTTCTGAAATGTCAAGGGAGGCTACAAACATCCTAGAAGTTTTCTGCCCTTTCTTGAATGATTCATTGTGGTCATTTAATAGTCCTAAAGCACCGCGGTTGCTCAGTTGACAGAGCCCTCACTTTAAGAGAGTAGCATCGTAGGTTCGATTCCTGCTCATGCCATATTCGTTTACTGGTGGAAAAATATTCTCTGTGTGGGCTTTCTTGAGGTTCTCCCATTTCCTACAACTTTCTTCATTCCACCAATTCATCCCATCATCACCCATTCGATCTGAGCAACAGTTGCCTAAGATCTTACAAATAACTCAAAATGGTTTAATAGACCACAATTAACTATATGGAAAGCGCCTTGATTTCTTTGAGGATTTCGAAACTTCAAGGGGGACAAATTATACAAGAATGTATTGAAAGTGTCTTCATTTCCTTTGATATTTCTTAGATGTTTAGGAGGGTAATATATCCTAGGAAATGTGTACCCACTATTGGATGCTATAACAGTCCTATTTGGATGTCAGCCTCAGCAACACAGCGGGCTAGCTTGGGTCTACGAGACAAGGGGTCGTAAAACGTAGGTAAGGAGAGGAGACTATGCGTTCCAGATTCCAATCCTCATCGCCCAGAGTGGTTATTTCTCTTAAAGTAGATGGAGAAATATGAGCTACTGGTTCCAGACATCCGAAGAGATATAGTCGCCCGCGGCCCACGGATTGTCAAAAGGTAGTATGAGCTACTGGTTCCAGACCTCCGAAGAGATATGGTCGCCCGCGGCCCACAGATTGTGGAGGATAGAGAAGCAATGTAGATTCCGTGACTCTAGGAGAGAAACGGTCGTCTACAACTGATTTCCAAACTGGAAGGTAAAATAGGAAATAATGCTCGCTTGATGACGGATTTACTGCTGTCAGTTCCACTCCTCGACAGAGAAGCGATCACTCATTAATTCCCTCGATGTTGAAGAAAACAAAAATCACGTTGTCTAAATAAATGCAAGCTTTATTGTTTTAGAAGCCGAATCCACTATTTGCACCGATCTAACGGCTGGCTACATACTTTTCGGGTTATACGGATGTATACGATATATTCCGATGGCTGTCGATATGCACAATGGAGTAATTATAAAATGAAATATTACATTATATTAATAAAATTACAGTGCAAACTTATTTACATCATCAATTAATTAGTTTTAAAATTTCTTTTAAAAAACAATTGCAAAACAATAAAAAGAAGTTCTGAAAATTGCATGCGTGTGCCCCATCTTTTGAACTGCAAGATTAATGCTATATCCACATACATTTACTGAATAGTGAACGGGCTAATGTTCAACAATGTTACAATGCTTTCTTGTGTTAATTTTACATTACATAATGGAATATATTGAAAGCGGATAGATTTTCTTTGATGTTTCCGAAATAATATTGGTGTACAAATATCCTAGGATATGTGTACCCCAATATTGAATGCTTTATTGTTATTAATTTTACATTTCTTAATGGAATATATTGAAAGAGGCTTGATTTTCTTTGATGTTTCCCAGATTATTTTGGGGGGTACATATATCCTAGGATATGTGTACCCCCCTATCGGATGCTTTCTTGTTATTAATTTATGTTTTCATAACTTAATATATTGAAAGCGGATTGATTTTCTTTGAAGTTCGGAGAAGACAATTAGACACAAGACTTAAGTCTTGAAAACAACATTAACATGATTTTTTTTACTTTATGCGCTTTTCTTCTAAGAATAGGATATATTCTTTAATTACATTCTGTAAAGCTGCTTTTGCAGTATGTTTATAATAATCAGTCTGTTTATATTAATCAGACAGTGATCACGTATCTGCCTTTGAATTAGGAAATACGGCCCAATAGAGAATATATATTATTGACATAATTATGGCTATTTACTGCACGTAATGATATAGGAAAGAAATAGTGCATTCGGTACGCTGGACTGTCACTGTATCTGCATCTACGTACATCGGTCAAACAAATGCCTACTACACTCAGTCTCTGTTGTCCAGATGGTAAATTCCAGGATTTCAGTTTGGCAATGTGTAAGTACGCGGCTTTGATATCAGTTTCAGCAGATCAATGCCGAGGTGGAACCTTCAGAAAGGCAATATGTTCAATATTCTCGACCTAACTCAACTCTATCTGAGCAAAATATACCTAAAAGCCGTTACTAAAATAATAATTAAATTCAGGTGTACTAGTGTTTATAGTTAACAACATTATCTACCATTTTCCTTAATGTAAACAAAGTATATCTAACAACACACTAATCATATTCTTGTGGCTATAATATCTGCAGTCACTTTCATTGACAATCAGATTGCAAAACAGAAAATTTGTTTATAGACCCAAAGCTACTATTGTAATCTAGAAGCTGTTTCCAATTGTTTCAGTTGTTCTTCACACAGTACATCTTTCAAGATTGGCGGGAAGGCGAGATCCAATTGGAAAATGGCTATCGGATTGCAGAGACCAATGCATGCCAGCGTGCACAGAAGTGGAATATGAAATTGTGTCACATACGAGTCATATGGAGAGGTTAGTTATCGGAATATATTATATTACTTTCGTTCAATAGTAGAATCATTTATATTTCCTTTCCATAAGTGAATCTGTCTTTGAAGAAAGGGAATGTATTTATAAGAGGTTAATGCAATATGTGACCTTTCTGCAGTGACCGATTAACATCTTACAGTCCTCAATGTTTTCATGTTCATTTCAGTTCAAGAGTGGTGTTAAGCATATTACTGCAAAGTGAAGAAGAATGTGTGAATATCCCATACATTTTAAAGTAGAAAATCTTTCCTATGAAATAAATAAAACATTAAAAGATTTTCCAACGTTACATTTCAGGAATAGCCTTAGAGTTGCCGAGAATAAACAATACTTACGTCATCGCAAACACACAGAAAAAAATGGTCGCCAACGCCAACAAGGATTTTATTATCTTATGAGATAACTCCGTAATTTGCATACGCGAAGAATGTTTCTATGTTTAACACGGGCTATCAAGAAATATTTAGTACACTTTCAATTCTGTTCTTAACGAACATCATGGAAATATTCCTATTAAGTTTGTTATCTTAAAGAATGGCATAAAAATATCAAGAAAATATTTGCTTGTATATATTTCCTGTATGTTTAAAGAATTGCATTTGATTTAACCCTTAAGGCGCGTGGTAGAATATTGTCACGTGATTACTGTGATGCGGGTCGATTGCCGCACCATGAAAAATAATATATTTTCATCAACTTTGATTCAATAGAAATTGCCAGTAATATATTTACTGATAATTAATTTATTTTTAATAATTTTAATATCAACTGTAACAATAAACGTCAAGTTATAAGCTGCAAAAACGAAAGAGAAATAGCCTTATTCTCTATGTTTTAACAGCAATGGTAAATTTCTTATTTGTATATTTCACTACTATATATCAAAATATCCTATAGAATACCAAAATATACTACATGACAATGAAACTGAACATGCTGTACAACTAACACAATGAGTTGTAAACACCATGCAAACAACCGCTACGGGAACCTGTAATATAGCTAGCATGGTTAGGAATCACATATGCGAATCATAATCTAAAAATGTGTCGCTATGGAACGTTTCCTAGCATTAAGAGTCTGAAAGAAACATTTGACGATAAGAACATCTCCATTGACAAAATGATACTGAAAAGTAGTTAAACACCGCTTGTTAATTTACTTTTCAGCTAACGTGTCAGTTTAGGAGTGTCATGAAAATTCGAATTAGTATAATATTTGCAGAATATTAACAATCTTTGTTCTTCTTATTATTATTCTACAGCAAGCTCGGTAAATATTGGAAATGTACAACCCTCGTCTATATTCTAACTCTACGTTTAGTCTTTATTAATTAGCGATTTCATCCTACCTAAATTTCACAATAAATAATACCCCTAGTGTCAAAACCTTAACTGGTGTAAAGTTCAACCTTTGAAAAATGTTCTTCTTCCTTTACAATTCCTAGTTTATGGAATATAGAAAATCTAGCTACTTTTACTTACACAGTGTACATTTTAGCTTTAGCGTCTTATAATTTTAGTACTTATTTTCCCTTCCATGTACCACGAGTAGTTACCTCCAAGCTATTAATTGCCCCTTGATTATTACATTATTATATTTCAGGTATTCCCTACTTTATGTACACCCGATACTGATATTTATTGAGTTTTTATTGATTTATAGCGTTTAGGTATTGTAGACTAGATTGGATTCTGTAGGGAATGGCAAAAGTAATTGGCCAGGACCTTGGAAACACCTGAAACTCTAGAAAACCGCAATCAGGAAGGCTGGTAGTAGGGCTAAAACTGGCATGTCTTGCAACTGACGATCTGAAGTCAAGAATGAACTTGGACTACAGTGATAATTTATTCATAATATATTTCAAAGTTTTGAAATATTCCATAAATGTGAAGAAGGTTGCTGTTTTTATTTCTTTTATCAACTAAAGACGTGAATATTGAAGAATAACAAAGAAAAGTGTTTCAACTCCTTCTTACAACACTACGCGCCACAACATTCTGTAGAAGTGTACATATTTTTTGCGTATCGTAACTTTCAATAGTCGTAAATTTCAGAATGTAAACTTTGACTGAAAAATCAGTGTCAAGATTTGAACTTTATTGCATCACTCAATATCAAAATTTGAACTCGTAATCATAAATTAGGCAACACAGCTTGTAGAAGAACGGTTTCACCTCAAAGCCGACAGCAAATTGGAACATTGTACTGTAATGCTGCTAGCAGCACGAACTCGAGACCCGTTCTGAATACTAACGACGGTCTGTTTGGTAACTGTGAGCCCGCACACTCCTCAAATTCAAAAGCCAAAATCAGCCAGTTTAAGTTCGAGATAAAGAGCGCATGCAACAAAGTGGGAAAATCATTTAAAATTTGAATTACACTATAAATCACTCTATTTTGAGCCCACATTTTGAAGTCAAGAAATGTTATTCAAAGGGATTGAGAGAGAGAAGGGGATGGCTTTAAATTATAGATCGTTTGGAAATTGAGAAAAGAAGTCTTGTGGAGAAGAAAAAAGAACGTAAATGGAGTTCGAAAGAACCTTGAAGAGATAACATTGAGCGGTCTTGTTTGCGTTTTTGTTTGTTAGGGAATAAAGAGCATAGAAATTAAGTAATCCGATATTCTATGTATAGGTATATGAATACCTATATGGATATGTAGATGTATATGTTATATGTATTATTGGGTAACCAGTATATTTTATTCGATTAGGATAGGTGGACAAGAATTTAAGTAGCAAATATAAAGGCAAATGGGTAATTTTGTTAATACAATGTATAACTAATGTGCATAATAAGTGTCCCGCGTCCATGTATTGCGCATTTAATGCTTCCAGATCAATTGAAGGTTCTTCGGCTGCAACTATTACGCAGACTATAGGCTAATAATTGTAATTGTATGACTATAGAATGAGAAACAAATTATTTTGAATCAAATTATATTTAGGAACGGAAGTATTCTGTTGAAGTATCAGGAAGGGACTGCCTGGTAACACATTCATTCATGAATTGTCATTAAATATGCATCATAAATATCTTAAATCACCTGTGCGTTTAATGTAAAAAGACCACAGCACTAGTCGTAGGGCATTTGTGTATTACATGCACCCGCTTCTAGCGTCGGAGAAAAGAGACGCAGAGACAGAGTAGGTAATTGATTTCAGCGAGTTATCTAGCTCCTTTAAAAGACCGGCAGGTTGGTTTCTATTTACTTAACCCTGCGCGTTGTTAAAAAGGTAGTAGTACACGAGAACTCACCTTATATTCTATTATTATTTTAAGTTTCGCTGTTAATAGTGACTTGATATCCTCCGTACTTTGTTAGCAGGCACGTCCGTAGTGAGTGGTCAATTCAGTCTCCATACCTTGTTGTCAAACCTTACCTTTAATCATTTAGGCAACATTGGCTTTGGTTGAATGGGAGAATTGTTGGAATGAAGAAAGAGGTTGAAAATTGGAGACATTCCTCATATATAGTGACTATCAGAAAACACAAATAGGAAAAATCGGGATCAAACCGTGGACTCACCCACAAAACGAACGCTCTATCTTCGAGCCAGCACGGCCTACCAGCAACAGTAATATGACATTATATGTATTTATTCAGTTTCAAGCAGGGAGAGGGAGAGAAAGAAAATAGTTCGAAAATTTAGGTGTCATAATAGTGGTTCACAGCGCTGTCCAAGGGATCTGAAGACCGATAGACGAGATACATCATTTGTGCTATCTAATTGCATAATAGACCGGGTACAACTCTTTTATCCACGTCAGTAAATGATGACTGCACGTTGCATTGCTGGGCATCGTTGAAATATGAGTGTTGTATACAGGATATGCAAAATTCAATACGAAAAGATAGACTTGAAACATGTTATACTAGATCCAATATTTTTCAGAACTCGACTTGGTGTTCGTCTCCTATGGAATGCAAGATTACGTACGGCACAGGATATCGATGTGACGTACATGAGGGAGTCAAGTTTATGAGAGTTTACCGTTCTGGAACTGCATATCCCTTACAATACACTGGTGTCATACTGTATTCCGTAATGTTTAGCCTAAGGACTGGATTATTTTAAATAAATCGTACAGATATTTTAACGTTATTGTGGATCCTTTTAAACAAAGCTGATAGACTTTCGATTCTCCATCCGATGTACGGATGTATAACTTACAGGGAATGAATTTGAAATTACGTGGCTTTGCTTATGAAGATAAACAAAAAAAAACTTGCTTTAGGTAATGACGTCAGTGTTACAATTTGCACGATGTAATGTGATAATATAATTGGTTGACGGATCCAATAAATTTCATTCATGATTGAATTTTGACTTAGTATCTACAGTAGAACATCCAATAAGGGACAATAGCTACCTCCAACTGTAGTTTTTCCAACTTAGCCACCGACTGTGTGCTTATTAGGGATGGGTTACCATGCTTCAGTTTAATTTGCGAATTTTGTTTTAGGGATATCCCGTTTTAATCCGGCCATCAGTATGTGGATATATCTAAGGAAATGATTCTACTTCGTATAATGGGTGCATTGACAACTCCATGTGTTTATGATCAAATGTACCAGGCATATACCAGCAGATTTTTTGATATGTGGGTAGGTTCAAAACGTAAGACGGGGAACTTTGGGTAGATTCAAAACGTAAGACGCGGAACTTCAGTGGTCAAGTACAATTCAGAGCTTATTCAGTTCAAGAGGCTAACAAAAGCTTAATCCTACCTCATTTTTAAACATTTACTTATCCCTATCTGAACTCACTACTCCGGAACACTCGCATAAAAACAGCAACTATTAGACCAGGGGAACCCCGGGGCCTCAAATCCCTGGCATCACAGGTTGGAATTCTATAATCGACACTACATATCAAAGTTACGTTTTAAGCTGCTTTGTACACCTCTCCAAAACATTAACCAACCACTATACCACCCCGGAAGCCTGCAACTAAACCTCGTTAGTCATCAAACAAATTGTATTCTCAAACTACTGAACCGAAGAAGTTGTGAAGGCACCTACACATTTGTGCCACTAAGGAACTTTACGTGATCAAACACCGATCGCTTTTAATATGTATTAAATTAATCTAAAAGTATGAAAATTTTATTTAGAACAAATTTTACACTCATTGGTAAGTGAATATGGTGAAAGTCATATCGAAACTAACTTCAGATTGTTTAATGTGAGGGCACTTTTGTATTTTACATACCGATTCTATATTCAGCATATTGATAGAATATTTAGTTGTTTGTTAGAGACGAATAATCGTGTCCAGCCCATACAGTGAAAGTTTTTGATCATTTATGAATTTTCAGTAGTTTAGGTAATATTTTTTTCTTTTTCTTTTTAATCTGGAACTCGCTGAGACATGTCGTGGATTCTGTTCTCATATTAGGGTCAAATAAAATTACATAACACAAAAGGAATCCATTTATCGCAATATTTTCTAAGTTAGATTCGGTTAGATATACATTTGAAATGTATGTTTTGGTTTACAAGATAAATGTTGACTATTTTGATGCACGGAACACATTATTGAGGTACTGAAAAGTTTCTATGTTAAAACCTGTATGTTAAAAAAGTCCATAATTGACAACATGGTATTACTTTACCTTACGTCGGATACGATTTTTCCGTACGAAATAAGTCACATGTTCATGAATCGGAATCATGATAATGTTACGCCATAGTGATTGCTTATTTCCATACCACCATTGCTATTTCGTTACAAAAATCACGTACAGTATGTCGAGTAAACGATACCGAACGACGAAGGGTTAGAAAAAGCAAGGTTCGATATTTTCTTGGAGCAGCTCCATAATATTCACTTCTTTTCCTGACGAACCGGAATCACCATCCATTTCCAATGGTTCGATTCATTTTTAGAATCGAATGACTGGAACTGGATGGTGATTTCGGTTACTTTTTGGAAAGCATTCTTATCGATTGTAATCTGAACTTTTTATGATATCAAACCTAACTAAACCTAATTTAGTTAATAACCAATTAATAAAATAATAATAAGACAATAAACGTAAAATTAAATTTAATATAATATTTTAAACCATGTAAACTAATTAATAATAACACATTGAGCTCCTAATGTAGATTAATGTGATAATCACCAAGAAAAGTGTATTGTTAAAATATCAATGAACTTATTGATAGGATCGTTTTGATTGCGTTTGCGGTAGAAATCGAGTTCAACCGAGTGCCTCAATTAGTGACCGTCGAGGTTAGGTACGGTTATGTATCTTTACACTATCGATTGGTTGTTTAAAAATACTGTAAAGATACATAACCACACGTACAAATGGAACGCCCGACGTAAACTAAACAGCCCGACAACATTACTATTTCTTCGATTTACATAAACTGTATGTATTTAACGCACTAAATTATGAAGAGACTTCATCAGAATCAAGTTTCATTAAAATGTTACGTCATACTGATATGCTTATTTCCATTCACAATTGATGTCTTGTTACAAAAATTATGGACAGTATGTCGAGTGAGCGGTAACGAACGAAGACGGGTTAGAAATTGCCAGTTTAGATATATTGCTTCATTATACGTAATGCGCATAACCTTTGACAGACACTGCTCCATATATGGTTCCAAATGGAACGCCATATGTATAATAAAGAAGCCCTAAAAGACAAATAATACTGAAACATACTATGCATGCAAGTGTTCACTTGCGGAACGTGATTTCTCGATGTTTGTCTACTTCTAACTAGATTTTTATTTATTTATTTCTCCAGTCTTAAAACGACAACGATATACAGCAAAAGTCGTCAATTTTAATGTTTATAGCACTTGCATGCTAAAACAATAAATGCACCTTAAAATTATCATGATATTATTATTACATCATATATACACACTACGTCATTGTCGGTCCTACGCAAATTGTTTCCAACCATTTCCATTATAAGGATAGTACAATACACTCCAAATTATCTTATTTTTGCTTCTTGGGTCGTACATTCCGCACGAAGATTTTTTTATGAAGTATTCCATTATATGCTAATTTCACTCGTAAAAGAAGCATAAATGATTTTTCTTAAACGTCTACTGAATTATCGTACATTTGGAGCAGATCGTACAAGTTGATATCGTATTTAATCATACATTATCGTGCATTTCCGTCCGGGTCGTACTAGTTGGCAACGCTGTGCGCACAGTGTGTCTCTCTGCTCCCCACTGACTTCATACCTCTTGCGCTGAAACCAACCTTAGACTCTCTCTATTTTTTTTAAGCTCTATGAAAACAATTATTTAATCTTGCGATTGCTTTTGAAGTGTCGAATGATGTTGACATAGTTCCTTTTTGAACCCTATCTATCACATGTCGAATAATACATATGTCTTGAAGTTACTTATCGAATATAGTTCAACAACCTTCCCAAGTTCAGTAAACTATTTATTAGGACGGGAATTCTCAAGTATGTATAGTGTTGTACCTTTTATCCTAGTTTATGGATTTGAAGCTTAAGGCGTTCAAAGTTAAAACGTTACTATGTGCTAAAGTAATTTGTGGTACGCGTAATATGGCAAACGCTTTTAGCAGAACATACATAGTTTAATGACTACTAATCTAGTTGTACTAATTGTCTTTTACTCCGATTTATTATTTAGTACTTTCGTAGTCTTCTGTTATATAATACAAATCGACCTTCTTTATACTCTCTCCAATTTACTACAAATATGACGCAGCCCAAGAATACTATGACATCATAAGCTTTTGAGAAGCTTGACCCTGACACCGTGAATATTACAGTGTACATATAGCAGTTCAGTACGCAATATAACATGTTGGAAATTGATTGTAATGTAATCTTATTTATTTAATGTATCGGTTATGTGTTGTATAGCCTCCTATGGATCTTATTTGCGCCTGAAGCTGTAAAAGAACAAACGCTATATGCTCTGACAAAGCAACCGACAAAGCATGATGAGTTAAAGTCAGATGGTTCAACTCTACAAATTCCATTCAATAATACAAAGCGAACATCAATCTTCCAGAGATTTTGTTGTAGCAATACGAAAAGAGGAATCTAAATGTAATTATGAAAAATCAGTAGACGATATGATCAAATACCAAATAGTACTAGATGTGTACGATGAAGGCATACAAAAGCGTCTGTTAGCGAATTCGAAGTTGATCTTGGATCAATCGATAAGTGTATTAGAAATCGAGGAACAGGTAGAGAGAGAAACCGTTTTTTTTTTCATCCCAAACTTAGTTACGAAGCTGATTATTTCCATTTACACAATCCAGTATCAACTCGCCCAATTAAAAAAAAAACGACAGATTATTCAAATAAGTCAGGCAATTTAGATGAGTGTGGAAACTTTAGATTGAGGCATCCGGAAGGTAGATGTTGTCCTGCAAAGTCTTTTGTTTGCAATTATTGTGCCAAAATTGGGGACTGAAAGGTGCAAAATTGCCGTGCAAAATAACGACAGTAACAATAACAATTCTTCTAGATATTCAGATCAGTCCACATAACGTGCAGAAGAACCAAGGGTGACCTCAGTTTTGTTTTAAGCGATTGTCTGATTGAAAGAGAGTCAAGTAACGGGGCTATTTTGACTAATGTAAATATAAATGATAAACTCGAACAATGCACTGTTCATTCAGGGATGGCTGGTAATAAATATTATTTCACTAGCAAAAGTTGTGAAACTGAATCTAGTACACTTATTTAAGCCTAAAGCAAATAAGGTTTCTCTGGTAAATGACACTAGTCTAGAAGTATTGGTAACATTTATATTGATATTTTGCATCGATGTAATATAACTGCTTTGAATTTTGATGTCGTGGTAATAAATATTCCGTACACTATTGCTGGATAGGAAAGGCTTAAATTTGATTTTTGCGAATTGGTCTAACACCTTCACAGTTTAGTTCAAAGATTTTTGCACTGAGACAGTTCCGATTCCAACTCAATCTGTAGCAGTTCAGTCATTCAGTGAGGATATAGGTTCGATTCAACAAAGTCAAGATTCTGGCTGGATTCAACTCAGAATAGATTCAGGAGCTATAGAACTGTATCCTTACCCTTCTTTGAAGGATGGAATTAAAGTACTGTTATATTTGATTGTGAAGTTGGCTCCCAAATATTTGGACCAGACGAGATTTTCCTTCGGTATGTTACTACTCTATTTGGGCTGGTTGGGCTAGCCATTTTCAGCATTTGGGCTGGTCAAATAAAGAAGATAGGAATGCCCAAATTTTTGGACACCCGATATTTTATTTGCACTGAGTAGTACTCCTTTTAGAGTGGTTGGGCTAGCCACTTTCAGCTCTTGGGATAGTCAAATAAAGGAGATAGGAGTGTCCAAATTGTGGGGGCTAACTTCACGCTAGCCCTTTAAAAGTTTGGACCAGCCTAGATTTAATTTGGGCTGGGTAGTACTCTTTTGGGCTGATTGGGGAAAAAGATAATCCACAGAAATTCAACACAATTTCTGCAATTTCATATGCATTAGCAATGCTACCTAGATATGTATCTTCTTCAGGTATACAGTTCTTATATGGACTCTTTTCTTTTAAAAAAATCTAGAGCCCATGATGAGGTGACTATGGAATTATAGAAAATTCAAAAAATGAGAGTGATTGAGCAGGCTTTTTTCTAGTTCAATTGATGGCACTACATTTTATGCTCTATTGTAAGGACATCTAAATTCAAACGAAAATTTTCTAGTATCAAAACTCGCACATAAATAGTAAAATAATTATGCACTAACACTACTGGAAAATTGAGTACAAGAGTCTTATTGGTACCCTTTGAGTACCTTGAGAGATAAAAGAGTTAGCGCGGAGGACTGAGGTGAAGAATATCTTCATATCCCACATTCGCCTTGCACGATGCGTGTGTCTCGCACAAGGGATAGCTTTACTTTTACTATTTCTCCGCACTCAGATAAAACATGTTTACGAAGGTTTATAACAACTGCTATAAAGAACTTACTTTTATTCAAGTTATTTCACCGTCCAAAACATCCCAAGACCACGTTTTTCGTGTTTGCATTTTTTTCTGTTCGTCGGTATGTATGTTCCACTTGCATAATTATTGCATCCTAATACCACATCAGAAACCCTTTTTATTACAAAATAATTTCCGTTGAATATGATAACTTACGAAGACCTTGAACTGTTTCCCGTTCCTCCTGAAAAAAAATACTCCGGTGGACTTTTGATGTTTTGCAATTTAGGTCTTCAAGTGTGATATTGTTCTGTGACTTCCCAAAAACAAAGAAAATACCTGGAAGCGAGCGCAAACCATTCAACTCAATATGGAGTGTCACCGGTTCACGCTTTTCATGTAAATACCAATGAAATAAGTGAATATTATGTGAGTTAGGACTATGCTATTTATGGGATGGAAGCACGTTTACTATTCGTGTATCAATTATTACAAAGCGTTGTATTCCTTGTCACTCTAATGTCGTGTTTTTAACAATAAGGATAAACATTCCTTCCTGGTGATGTGCCTTCGGATGCCCAAAATATCATCAATAGGTCTGGAGCGGTATCAGCAGTTCACGGGGACCATACACGTTACTAGCAATAAGTTGCTATTGTGAACATATCCGTTTTTACGGTTTGGTACGATCATGCACCCTTTATCTATAATGCGTCCTTTTCTGCTGCACATGTATCGTTAGCCTCTACGAGTCAACTTTATACATTTGACTGTTTGGGACTGCTTTCTGTGTTGCAGAAAAGCAACTAACCTCCACCTGTACATTCCGATGTGCCTTTCTCTGTTTCTACCATGTTTCCCTAATTTTGTGACCAGTGTAAATCAAATCGGTTATGTATTTTCTTATTCAAAACATCATATTAGGCACAATCAAATATACATCAATTTCAGGTTCAATACTGCTATTGATACAATTTCGTCTGGATGTAACATAGTTTGTTTGTCTTTTAAATAATGTTGAATACTGCAGGTGCAAATACTGTTGAATTCTTTCAAAACAAAACTTATATAATATTGCCATACTGCGTAAATCAAAAGTAACCACACGTTAAGTAGTCCAGTAATATAATGATCGATTGAAAACAAATACGTTGTGAAGCATAAAATAACTATATAATCCAAACATCGAATCAAAGGAGTAATATACTTGCTATCAAAAGTGATAAAATATCCAATGTACAACTACTGTCCTTGTACCAGGGTAAAATATAGTTTTAAAGTTACTATACGGATATGAAGTACCAAGTAATCGTTCAATGAATTTGCAACTGAGAAAGATAAGGACATGTTCATACTCTAAATGGCTGAGAAGAGGTTCGTAATTCAAGTATGCGTAGGAGGACCGTTGCAAAAAGTAGAATATGTAAGGTGATGATAGAATAAAAGCTGCTTGATTGCAACAATTGATTCATATCACTTCATAGTATTGCCGATGGGAAATCCACTGTTTAAGGTCAGTATTTTTAAAGGGATATCTCAAAAAGATAGTTGTACATCCTAAATTATACAACTCCTGTAGATGTACGCCGGGGTAAATCGAGCATGTTAAATGTTTTCTCACGGTGAAGATAGGTCATCGTGCAAATCGAGTTATTTACATATACGTAGATTAGACATGAAAATCAAAAACTTGTTCTAAGCAGAACATTCTTGTATTCTTATGAAAATGTTTTATTTCCTAATTATTTTATGTCCAAATTCCTTTGAAAGCTGATACTTTACTAAATGAAAATAATTACTAATGAAATAAAAATCTCCAGTAGAAGATTCTGAAGAATGTCTTTCCGTTACTGTATTAGCTATATGTAAAATGAACGATGTATTTTAATTTCAAATTTACTTGACTCATAAAAGATTGTAAGTATATAGATGTCCCTTTGAATATCAGTACTGCTTGTATACAGAACAAGGACATGTCTAACAACTATTTTAATAATATTCAAGCAACTTCAGCTTCAAGTTAAATGATTTTAAATATAAAATTCTAGCATTCAAAACATCTAATTGTGCTTATTGAATAATGAAAAATGTAAGACTGCCAAGCATAATGCAAGATGAATGTAATGACATGTCATCATTCTGAATACCCAAGCAACCACCGACGTCGGATCGTCGTTTTTAAAAGGTCCAACTTTTTCATAAGACGTCATGTGGCCTTTCTGCACGTTTTCCGTACGTACACTTTTGGTCACATGAGCACCTAAAATTTTGCAGTCACATTTTAACGTGCAGTGCACGTCGATAACAGGTCAAATATACACGTGCGGTGGCATGTTATGCCGTGCACGTGCAAAGCACGTCTAAAAATTCTTTAGTATGTGGGTTACGCATGCGCAGAAAGCATGTCAGCCATGCTGTGACTTTCAACTGTCATAGCTAGGCGTGCGGGGGCAGGTCTGTTAGCATTAATTAATCTGTGCCTTACAAGCGGTCAAAAAACTATATTTTCAATCGTTGAGGAAGAAAATGAAAGCCCAAGCCCGTATGGAAACCATATTTTTATAGTCAAAACTTCGTGGATTACTCCACGTAAAACTGAAGTCTGGTGGTCGCCTTATAAGTTAGCCTCTCAATTCGAGTAGGCCCTAAATAACGAAGAGCATAATCAGGAAAAGTGGAAGCTGGTAAAACTGAAGAAAACACGATATCAAACAGGTAAGTGTCATACATTTCTGCATAAATTATATTAAAATAGTATTAATTAATCACTGCACGACTGACTGTAGGCTGTTTCATTAGGCGTACGTGTACTATTTTGTAAAGTCCACAAGACAGCTGCCGAAAATAAAAACACATCAAAGAAATAAGGTTGAGGAAGAATATAGGATACCACCCGGATTGGTTAAGCCCCTCGTACACGATTCAATAAAGCTTGAACAAGAGCGTTGAACAAGCAATTGGATGAAAATGACGTCACGAGTCAGAGACTCCACACAGGAAATCTCTTGAATTCAAGTCTTCTCATCCAATTCGTCCTATTTAGAACCTGTCCTATTTTTATTGAATTCAACGCACTGATCTACCAAGCCTTGTTTTTATGATGCCAAATAAAGATACAAGTATTATCAGAAAATCAAAATAAAATAAATAAAGTATCGCTACAAGAAATTCCATCGCATCTTGCTGAGGTAAAGTGTACCTGATGTTTCTTCTGTAGCTTTTGTACAATCACTATTGCAATAGAAATTGATACAGACGGTTTACTATAATTCCTAATAAAGTTCGTATTGTATTTAGAAGCAGTAGGATATTAATATTTAAAGTACCACTGAGTTGCTCATAATTTATGTGGAAAGGTCAAGTTTTTATTTACTGTATGTAGGAAGTTCAAAGCTGCTAAACCTAGAAGTATCTGGGTACACTTTACTTTAGGGCATGAAAAAATGTAACCTTTTCCAACGTGTGTGGAAAGGCTGTAACTTAAAATATAACAAAGTTTCGAGTCATGGAAGTATTAAATTAGAGTGAAAAAGCGAAAAGTACTTGGAACTTCTTGGCTGCTTCCACGTTGGTGAGCGAGCACATTAAACCGTGCATGAGATAGCGAAAAGTACTTGGAACTACTTGGCTGCTTCCACGTTGGTTAGCGAGCACATTAAACCGTGCATGAAATAGCGAAAAGTATTTGGAACTACTTGGCTGCTTCCACGTTGGTGAGCGAGCAAATTAATTTGTGTATGAAATAGCGTAAATTACTTGAAACTACTTGGCTGCTTCCACGCTGGTGAGCGAGCGCGTTAAACCGTGCATGAAATAGCGAAAAGTACTTGGAACTACTTGGCTGCTTGCACGCTGGTTAGCGAGCACATTAAACCGTGCATGAAATAGCGAAAAGTACTTGGAACTACTTGGCTGCTTGCACGTTGATGAGTGAGCACATTAATTTGTGTATGAAATAGCGAAAAGTACTTG